>SEYY01002808.1:0-22396 GCA_009176605.1 Armadillidium nasatum | reverse complement strand
TATATTATATATATATATATATATATATATATATATATATATATATATATATATATATATATATATATATATATATATATATATATATATATATTATATATATATATATATATATATATATATTAAGATTAAATTTACCATTACCCAAGACTACGTTGTAGAATTTATCGATACCATAAAATATCGAATCATTGTAGTTGATTGATATATTCAATTATTTATGCATATTTTCATTTAAGAATAATACGGTAAAAAACTTTTGCTAATTTACCCATATATATATATATATATATATATATATATATATATATATATATATATATATATATATATATATATATATATATATATATATATATATATATATATATATATATATATATATATATATATATATATATATATATATATATATATATAATATATATATATATATATATATATATATATATATATATATATATATATATATATATATATATATATATAAATGTGTGTGTGTCTATGCGTATGTATATACATCGTTTCCAAATATTATAACTAATTAAAATGCTGTTATAGTTATACACTGCGTCAGTGGGCGTAGATAAAATATCATGTTGAAAGACGATTAGGTGAAAATTTAATCTAAAATTTAGACCCATGTTACTTTGAAAAATGATCGACAAAAGCAATAGTGCATTCTTCCTGTCCACGATAGTACGCACAGACATACATTCAAATTATCGCTAAGACATAAATATGAACAAACATTTACAACCTCTTATTTCTCAATACTTAAACATTCTGATGCTCTCTCTCTCTCTCTCTCTCTCTCTCTCTCTCTCTCTCTCTCTCTCTCTCTCTCTCTCTCTCTCCCTCATTCCATATTTATCCTCATTTTATTTACATTCAAATTTATTTTATTCCTACTTTTTCATATTTCAATTATATAAATAGATGTACACAACAATAAGATCCACAGCTAGTGTTTTTTATTCATCTTTTACTTATATTTAATAAACATATCTGCTATAGATTTGCCAGACACTTCTTTATTTCCTATTTTTGACATACCTTTGAACATTATCTAGTACGTACATACAAAATGAAAATGTTTCTGTGACCTCATAACCCAGTGGATGATATTTCTTTTGTAGCCAATTCCTGATATTTCATGCTTGTGACTCATCTCATTTAACGTATAACATAACTACATGTTTTCAGTTTCAGTTCATTCCTATCCACAACGCCATTCTATAACAATACTTACTCTATTTATAAATAAAAATTCATATTACATAATAAACCATTACTTTAATACAATTTTATATATGAGAAGAGAAAACATAGGAACTTAAATATTACACCATATAATTTCTATCTCATAACTCTATTTCTTTAAGGACAAAATGATATCATCTCTTTTCTTCAAACTAATTTCACATCAATATTTTCTATACTTCTTTCAAGCTATAACTTTTTAAAACTTATTACATATTACATTTTTATATTTCTTTCGAAATTTATATTCATACCTTTCAATAACAAATTATTCTGTATTTCTTAAAAAATTGTAAAAATAATTTTATTTATTAAAAATTATTGTCATTTATAGTTCTAAAACACTGAATCATGTAATGCAAATAAGGACTCTTCTATTTCCTACATATGTACACACATGCACACATACCTAATATTTTAGCAAAAGTAAAGAAGGAATACAGAAGAAAAATAAAATTAATCTTTAAGTCAGAACTAAACCCCAGGAATAAAATGCAAGCCATTAAGACCTTGGCAGTTCTTGTACTTTCATATTGGTTTGGTGTTATGGATTGGATTCAGGAGGACCTAAATAATCTTGATGTTATGACCTGTAAAATGCTGCACATGCACAAAATGACACCCAGAAACCAATGCGTAGCTCGCATGCTTACTGCCAGGAAAAAAGGAGGAGTA
Source organism: Armadillidium nasatum (assembly GCA_009176605.1). NCBI lineage: Eukaryota > Metazoa > Arthropoda > Malacostraca > Isopoda > Armadillidiidae > Armadillidium > Armadillidium nasatum. The sequence goes on along the minus strand of SEYY01002808.1, from coordinate 20,458 downwards.
GGTGTACCATCAATATATGCAATATATAAATCTGACATTTTAGGAATAGGAAAATATTTGAAACGAAAAGAAGATAAGGTTATAAGATGGGTGTAGGAGCATGAAAATTGAAAACCATCGCCAACATCAATAATAAAAAAAATGAATGATTATTTAAGAGATAGAAACATAATTGAAGAGGAAGAAGAGATTAGAAGTAATGAAACACTAGTAAAAAAGATAATAAACATCAAAGAACTATACAAAGAGAAGAGAGAAGAAGTAAATTTAGAACATTGAAAAATCCACACATTCGCAAAGCATCATAAAAATGTATTGGATGAAGTATTCATAGACACATATAGATTAAGTGAGGTTTTGATTAAGGGGTGGCTGAAATCTGAAGATGAACGAACTATTTTGGCGGCCCAAGATCAGGCGCTTAGGACCAACTGGTTCAAAAAACATATTGAAGGAGAACGAATATCGGACAAATACAGATTGGACAGTAGTTGGTCGGAATCGGTGTGCGATATATTATCGGGATGTGAAGTTTTGTTACAAAGGGGCTTGTATACGGAAAGACGTAACAGCATATGCCGGTTTTTACATTTCAGACTGTGTAAAAAATCTGATATACCATTAAATACCAACAACCACTGGGAACACAACCCGAATAATATAGAAGAAAACAATAGAGTTTAACTTCTCTACAATTACAATATCCCAACAGACGCTCAAGTTACAAATAATAAACAAGATATAATAATCCACAACCATCAAGAAAATAGTTGTATGATAGTAGAGATTGGAGTCCCTTGGGATGGGAGTGTCTCGGCTTATGAAAGAGAGAAAGAACTGAAATACCAAAGACTGAAATATGAACTACACAGAACCTAGAACATAGATCGAATTAAAATAGTCCCAGTTATCTTGGGAGCCCCGGGAATAATTAAATAAGTCTAAATAAAACATCTAGAAAAGTTACCTGTACAGGTTTCTTCTTTGGAACTGAGTATGGCTGTGATAAAAAAGTATAAGTATCTTAAGAACAGTATTTAGATACCGATAGAAGACACCAAAGTACAGAAAATAAAGGCTCATTCTAAGGATTGACGTTTAATCCCGAATGACCTCATAAAAAACATTAAAAGGAGTAAAAAAACAAACAACCTTCTTCCTCACACAGTTATAGTTGAAATAATTCTTTGTTTTCCTTTTCAATTCATATTTTCCCAATTTTTAACGCAATACATGCGAACATTTACATATAATACCCAAAATACCTCATACAAATGTACACACACACTCATGATATAAATAAAATATTTAAGACAAAGAGGTGCCTGGTAATTTTTATTCTATCATAGTCATGTATCACAGTGTATTGAGTGATGAGATACCACACACTACTTTTATATGTAATATATATATTATCAGGCAGTCATTTAAACAATTAATATATAAATGAATGTACACAACACTAACTCCCCTTGCTAGTCTCTTTTATATATTTTTTAAACATATATTCCTTTATTTCCAATACTTACATACATCTAGACCTTATCTAGTAAGGTCGTACAAAATAAACGTTTCTGGGATGTTATAATCACGTGGATGATATGTTTCTTAGTCAACAAAAGCCCAGATCCTAATACTTCCAGTTTATAACTTTTTCGCGAAATTTTAAAACACACACCCTCTTCACCGCATCTATTTTATATTTCTTCTTTCATGACGTCATCATCACGTGATATTTTACTCACCAACATATGACAAGGTCTAAATCATCAACAATTTTCATCATGGATAGCAGCACATGTCCTCATATTATATATTAGTAACTTGAAATTATTTTATTTATACAGATGTGTATACATACCTAGGGAGAAATTTCGAAATAAGGAATGATGCGAATGTGTAACCATACATAAAATAGTGAACCATCATGATATTTTTCTCATAGAAAATTATATTCGTATGCTCAGAGTATCTGAACTTGATTTGTACTTGTGAGTCACACTATAACTTCATATTTATAATATCTCATGATCATATATATAAAATCATGCTTCCACATTACTTATACACAGTATTTATATTACAATTTTTTAGAGACATTTCTGAATATTAGCAGTTTTTGATGCATGGCAAAGGGTACTATCATGCATAAAATATCTACATCTTGGATAACAAACTTGGTAAGGAAAAAATCCCATAAAACTTCAATATATTTAGTTGCCCAAATTGTTATATCTTTTGGAAGAAAATGCAAACCTCCCCTACCCATATTGCCACTAAAGCAACCCCTTAGCATTACACTATCAGGATGTTTAACTGTTTTAATAGTGTACTTTGAATCATATCTTGATGTATAGCTAGGCCAGTGAACCAATTTTGAGATCCCCTAACTAGCCGAAATATGCTTTCATCATTGAACATTGCCTTTTTCCAATCATCCTAAGTCCAATGTTTATATTTCCTGTCAAACAGTAACCTTTTCTTTCTCATTTTGTCTGAGAAGTGGTTTTTTGACGGCTTGCCGACAAGGTAAATTCAGCTCCTTTTGCAGGCGGTGCTGAATACTTCTAGTGAGTAGTTCAGGATGCCTCATTTTCAACTGAGCGGCTATTATACAAGGATCAGACATTACTAAACGCTTCAAAAGTTGGTCAGTCCTCAAAGAAGTCTTTCTCTTTCTACCTGACCCAGGTTTTAAAGGCATTTGGATGCCTTTTTTAGGTTGCAAATTGATTACCTTGGGACCTTCATATCGGTGGATACATCAATAACAGACCTGCCTTCCTCCAGTAAAGTCAAGCACCTAGTTTCTTGCTCCAACGTCCCATTATATTTATTTTTGAAAAAGTTACACGTATCCAAACGTAGTATAATATGCGGCCAAAAAATAGCTTCTGAGAGCAGAACAAAACACTCTGTACACGAACCTGACACTCACTGAGACGTTACCGTTTCACAACAACTTTCTATTGCACTGTTATCCCTCGTTGCTCGGCAAGAAGCTCCGCCCACTAACAAATGCTAGGAAACTCAAAGGAAATCTTTACAATGTAAATTTTTTTAATTCGCCATAAATGTAAAGATTTTTTTCTGCGGCCATTGTATATATTTATTATTGCTTAATATCATATTTTCAAATACGAATGTAAATATTGTGAGGTAATACATTTTTTTTATTACTTTGTATTCGACTTATTATAATCATATGAATATTGTTTATGACGTGATGACATAAATTCTTGTGACGTTATACCTTTCCTTTGAACATATTGCTTTCAAGTCCTGACATGAATTCCAAATCATGGAACTATTTTATTTTTCTTAACTAAGCGACGTCATTGGATTTATTTTGTCCCATTATTTAACATACTTTTGTATTTACTGAAAGAAAGAACAAATAATCATGTGTCTATGATGTAATAGCTACGTGGTTATTTGTATTTTATCCAATCAGTTTTTGATATTTTCTATTTTCGACTCAATATATCTACATACTTATTTACCTTAACTCACTATAACCAAAATTCTAAAGGAGACGTTGTGTCTATGAAGTTATAATCACGTGAATAATCACAACGTAACACAAGAATTCCCGAAATTTCATGTGCTTAACGTATTCAGAATTCCAAACTGGTGGATACCAAATCAAAGATGGTAGAAACCTAATACAAGAGGGCATATAACAAATCCAATATAGTGGCTGTGAAATCCAAGATTTAGGAAACCAGATCTAAAATGGGAAATAAATCCCAAATGACGGACACTAAAAAATAAATAAAAACATGAAAAGGAAAATCACGTGATCAAAATTCCAACAAGGCTGACGAATGACGTCATAGTCTCATAATAGCCCATGCAGTGACGTCACAGGTAGGGTTTTTAGTGTGTGTGTGCCCTTGCACACACTTGGCATCAGTAAGGGTACGTTGCAACATTGCATTGTAGCAAAGAGGGACTTGCAATGACACCTTATCTTCACGCTGGCACTCCTCTCACCTAATGTTCGAATGGACTAAGGAAGGGTGCCACGTGCTGGAAAAGAGATTAAAATTTCTAGGAAAAGCTAGAAATAGTAAACGAGTTAAGCTTTGACACTAGCACTAGAGGGCCATAAATGCCAAATAAGGGGTGGCAAGTGCCATTGGAAAAAAAGGCTGAGCTTAAGAGATGAAATGGCTGAAAAGGTAAAAAAGAAAAACAGCATAAACTTATATATATATATATATATATATATATATATATATATATATATATATATATATATATATATATATATATATATATATATATATATATATATATATATATATATATATATATATATATATATAATTAGTGATTGATTGAATGCCATATTTTCTCATTTGCGAATATAGAATTTTCCTCAAGTGAGAATTCGGGTGTAAAAATATTTTTATTTTAATTTATTATAACTACAAATTATAAATAATTCTTCATTTTTAACTAGAAAATGAATTGAGAAAGGAGAGTTTTCTATTTTTCAATACTAAATATTAATTATAATTACAAGAGAAATTTGAAAAGTTAATAAAAATAAGTAAATTCGATAACTAAGAAGAAATAATAAATGAAAGGAGAATGTAAATGAATGAAAGTGAAGATTTAGAAAGGGGATAGGAATAGGATAATGGTGAAATAAATTGATAAAGAGATTGAAGTAAGGGAAATAAAGAGAGATGGAATAAGTATAAAATGGAAGTATAGTAAGAAAATATAAAGATATGTTTTCTTTCCCCTTATCCAAACTGATCTAGAATATTAATTAAGAAAGAAATTGATTTTACCTCTTTCATTTTGGGTGAAACTCTCCTCAATAAAATTTCCATTCATTTTGGGAAATTCCAGACACCTTCGGGGCTTTTCTAACTTAAGATGGAGGAAAAACTTCTCCGAGGTAATGAAACAGAAAGTGATTTCATAAAATAGGAGCAAAATTTATTCTGATATATATATATATATATATATATATATATATATATATATATATATATATATATATATATATATATATATATATATATATATATATATATATATATATATATATATATATATATATATTGTTGTAGATGAAATTGCTCCTTTTGAGCTTTATTTTAATTATAAAAAAGATGGCCAAAAATGAATATAGCATGATAATGAGAACTAATACTGACTTAAAATACAGCATCTAATCAAAATAATCAGATGTAAAATTAACACATAAATCTTTAACGTCAATCTTAACATTATCTACGTTTCAATTTACAACTAGGATCATTTTCAAGATTTCTACAAAGAGTAAGAAAAATACATCAATAAACAGAAAAAACAATAAAAATAACGAACACATTTTTTTTGTTTTTTTCTGTGTCTATTGATGTATTTTCCTTACTGTATTTTCCTTACTGTGTCTATTAATGTAGTTTCCTTTTCCTTATTTTGCAGCAATCTTGAAAATGATGCTAGTTATGAATTGGAACGTAGATAATATTAATATTGATGTCAAAGATTTATATGTGAACTTCACATTTGATTATTTTGATAAGATTCTGTATTTTAAGTCAATAAAATCTTCTCATTGTCATTGCATATTCATTTTTATCCCCCTTATATATATATATATATATATATATATATATATATATATATATATATATATATATATATATATATATATATATATATATATATATATATATATATATATATATATATATATATATATATATATATATATATATATATATATATATTACACATCACCACCACTCACGGGCAAAGCCCTATTCAAGGAGGTGATGTTAGAAGAATAAAAATAAAGTAAAATGGTTAAAAATAAAAAAAAATAAAAGCAACCCCTGCAGGTCTCACCTAACGCAAATTTTTTTGGTGAGCGCAGAGGCGAACTTTAAAGAAATTAAGATTAAATTTAGCAGGAAACACAGAAGATGGGAAAGAGTTCCACAAAACAGAGGTGGCAGGAAAGAAGGAGGAACCACAGCGGACAAGCCTGGAGTCGCCTATGGCCACGCAAAAATGGTGCGCTGACAATTCACCCCTTGTGTTACAAGGACACCGTAAAGGTGGAGGTATACGTGTGGATAGTTCGCTCGAGCATTTGCCGCTATAGTACCTATAGAAAAGAGACAAGGCACCAACGTCACGTTGATGCCTGAGTCAAGTGAATCAGAAAGGGCGGAACAGTTTATAAGTCTTTTAGCTTTGACTCAACCCTATCCAAAAGAAAGTTGAAACCTGAGCCACAGCAGATATGATAGCAGTACTCCAACTAGGGCGGATGAGAACCCTAAATAATTAACAGAACTCCAATCTTCTTTGAAGTCGCCCTAGCAACCATTTTTATACGAGGTTTCAAAGACATTTTTTTGCTTATGTGTAGGCCAAGGATGTTTATATTGTCAACAGGAGAAATGGGAGAACCATCGAAAGAAATAGAAGAGTTAGGTGTCTTTGAGAGGGAGATTTCTAGAAGTTGAGTTTTTAAGGAGTTGAATTTCACAAGGTTGAGATGACTCTACTGGGAAATTCTATCCAGATTTACAAGAATGGAAATCAGGAAGATGAAGAGAAGAGGCAACTCTTGATATATTCTAGATATATATATTCTGTCTCATATTTTGAGGGTTGAGTCATTGGCAGATGAGCAGCTTAGAAGATCATTAATTAAAAGTAAGAATATAGTAGGAGATAAAACAGAACCCTGGGGAACACCACTATTGACAAGAAATGAAGAAATCGCTCCATCAACAACAACCGAAATGGAACGATTAGAAAGAAAGCTAGATATAAGTAAGCAAATCTTTCTGGTTCCTCTTCCTCACGCTCTTTCTGGCATTTTGCAAAAAATGTCAACTCTAACTTTGCTTCTTCCTTTTTCCCTCCTTTAGTATCTTCCGACGGCACAACTGCCGTTTTACCTTCTTCTAAAGCTGAACTCTTCGGTCAAACTTTTGCCTCTAATTCTTCCTTAGACGATTCCGGAGCTATTCCTCCTCCTTCAACCCCCTTCAACTCATTTATGCCTAAAATTATAATTTCTTCTAAAGACGTTATTTCTGCTCTCTCTGAGCTTAAAACTAAGAAGGCGTATGGTCCTGATGGTATTCCTCCTGTGGTTCTCAAAACTTGTGCTTCCGAGCTTGCACCCTGTCTTGGTAAACTATTTCGTCTTTGCCTTTCTACTTCGACCTTCCTTCTTACTGGAAACGTAGCGCTCATTCAGCCTGTGCCGAAGAAGGGGGATTCCTCTCAGCCCTCCAACTACCGTCCCATTTCTTTGACCTCCGTTCTCTCTAAAGTTTTCGAATCTATCCTTAACATGAAGATTTGGAAACATCTCAATTCTTCTAATCTTATCTCTGATCGCCAGTATGGGTTTCGTAAGAAACGCTCTACTGGTGATCTTCTTTCCCTTCTCTCTGACTCTTGGTCCTCCGCTCTTCGGCATTTCGGTGAATCCTTTGCTGTCGCGCTAGACATATCGAAAGCCTTCGATAAGGTCTGGCACAAAGCTTTGATATCAAAACTCCAATCTTTCGGTATCTATCCTTCCCTCTGTGATCTTCTCTCTAATTTACTTTCCGGACGTTCTATAGCAGCTGTTGTAGACGGCCACCGTTCTTCCTTTAAACCTGTCTATCCCCAACACTTTTTCTTCTTTTCATTAATGATCTTCTTTCTATTACTTCATCTCCTATCCACTCCTATGCTGATGACTCCACACTTCATTACTCCTTTCAGTTTGAAAGACGTCCATCCCAACAACAGTTATTAGACTCAAGAAGGGTAGCCTTGGAGCAACTAACCTCTGATCTTTCTCGTATTTCCAATTGGGGCAGAGAAAACATGGTTGTTTCCAATGCCTCAAAAACTCAGTTCCTCCATCTCTCCACTCGACACAATCTTCCACACAACTATGATATCTTCTTCGAAAACACACAACTCAAACCTTCATCTGTTCTTAATATTCTTGGTGTTTCTTTTTCTCGTGATCTTTCTTGGAAAGATCACATTACTTCTCTCTCTAAACAAGCTTCTAAGAGGTTGGGTGTTCTGAGGCGCCTTCAGAATTACTTCGCACCACCTCAGTTGCTTGCTCTGTATAGGGGTGTTGTTCGTCCCTGTATGGAGTACGCTTCACACATCTGGGGTGGCTCCACTCATACAGTTTTTCTTGAGAAGGTGGAGTCTAGAGCATTTCGTCTCATCAACTCTCCTGCTCTTACTAACTCTCTCCAATCTCTTTCTTCCCGTCGAATTGTTGCGTCACTCTCTCTATACTATCGCTATTACAACGGACACTGCTCTTCTGAACTCTCTCGTCACATACCTCCTCCATTGAGAAGAGCCCGGGCGACTCGACTTTCTACACAGTCTCATCCTTTCTCTGTCCAACTCTCTGACCCCAGACTTAACCGCTATGCTCAATCTTACATATACTCTACTGGTAAAGTCTGGAACACACTCCCTTCATCTGTTTTTCCAACTTCCTTTGACTTGCATACTTTCAAACGCCGTGTATCTGGACACGTCGGCCAACACCGACCTGTACAGAATTTTTCCAACTCCGGTGGAATTTAGTAGGCCTCCGGCCTTTGCCCACCGGAGGAGATATAAAAAAAAAAAAAATAGAAGGAAGAAGCCCAAAGTAGGGGAGTTTGAAAAGTAGTGACGCATGCCATACCCGGTCAAATGTCTTAGATATGTCAAGCGACACCACACAAGTTTCCCCATCCTAGACCTCGAGCGTCGAAAGCCATACTGATGATCAGAAAGAAGGGAATGAGATTCCATATGATTCAAGAAGTGAGAGTTCTGAAGGGTTTAGAAGATCTTAGACAGAATATAAGTGAGAGCTATAAGACGATAGTTGGAAGGGTCAGAGCGACTACTTCTCTTCGGAATAGGCTGGACCAATGTGTGCTTTCAACTCTGAGGGAAATAATTGAGATTTATATTCAAACAGATGGGATAATCTGGTTAAGGTCAGCGATGTCGTGCTCATCCTTAGTTCTGTAAAAGACAAACCATTTTGACAAATGGGAATCCTCACTAACTTGATGTATTGGGATGAAGGAAAAGTTCGATCCGTCTTCGTGTAGACACTGGGAGGACAAATCTGCTTTTATCCTGTCAAACATTTATACCCCCTGGAACTTTATTTAATCCACAGTGGGTCATCTCAACCCCCTTCTATTTAAACCGGATCAAGGCCTTTGCCAGCTGTGTTCTTGAAGCCTGGGACATCTGATCAGCCTACCACTTCAATATACCGTCTTTCTATGGAAACTCCTTTTGGAACTGTCAGACCAATTCGAAAAGCAGCTGTAGCTGCAAGAGTGCACTTCAGAGAAGAAGACTCAGACTCCGAATCAGAACAAAACAAAAATTCTCAAAAAGGTCGTGAGTATTTTAATAAAAAGTAAGTACAATATATATATATATATATATATATATATATATATATATATATATATATATATATATATATATATATATATATATATATATATATATATATATATATATATATATATATATATATATATATATATATATATATATATATATATATATATATATATATATATATATATATATATATATATATATATATATATATATATTTTTAATGACTTCACCCAAAAGAGCTGGACCATCCCTCTCCCGGGAATATATAAAACTATAAAATTAATATAGCACTGGAAGTAAAATGGTAGGCTGATATTTTTTGGAAAATCAGTTGCCTTTCGATTTTTATTCTGAAAACAGTTGCATTTTGATTTTCATATTGAAAGTTCACTTTTTGAATTTCACACTGAAAAATTGTTTTTTGAATTTCGCACTGAAAAGTTACTTTTTGTTTCTCATAATAAAAGGTTTCAAGTATTAAAGTAACTTTCTGAGTTATCTTAACGATTTTATATTTTCGGAGTTTCTTAAAGGAATAGATGACTTTAAAACTCTTTTGAAACATTTTTTGAATAATAAACATATCTTTGGATATACAATTTATAGTGATTGCACAATTTAAAACAAAAGCATATAAATTTCAATTGGAAAAGTGTAGTACAATAATAATATAAACGACAGTTTAAATTGATCAAATCTTATTTTTTGATAGGTAACTCGCTGAAGCTGCAGCAGTTGAAAAATATTAGCTGAACTTCTTTACGTGGAATACTTGCAGACATTACCTTGTTTCCTGATGAGTAACTTAAACGTTTCTCAAAAAGAAGCATTCCGCTTAAATCATCGTAAGTTTACTTCATAGTGTTCTTTCGTGTTGAAGTTGTTTACAATTCTGTTCTTAAATAAGATCTTTTCTTTATTCTGCATTTACAGAAGCTCATTTGACATTCAGAGTAAATCTTTCGTGCAAATTTTGGAGAGACCAACCTCGACTCCTGGTTCGGTTAATTTTTGACTATGCTCCAATAAATTCTGCAAGATAAACCATCATTTTAAAATTAACTCTTTTCCATTAATTCCCAAATTTAACAATATATATATATTATATATATATATATATATATATATATATATATATATATATATATATATATATATATATATATATATATATATATATATATATATATATATATATATATATATTTATATATATTTAGGGGGGGACGTAACACCGTCCGAAGCGATGAAGTACCCCCATTGAGCTTAACCCAGGGAGTGATAGGGTGGGCTAGACCATTCCGTTTCACTCCGTTGCCCTTTGATTCTTTCTTTTTCGAGTTTCACCTTCTCAGAGGGTCTCTAATGTACTCTTGACTCACATTTGAGCCTTTATACTCTCACAATCTTCCCCTTTCTTTCCATGTATCCTACAAATTTACAAGCACGTACACATACATTACCTTTAAAAAAGAAAAAAAAAAAAAAAAAAAAAAAAAAAAAAAAAAACTATCACAAAGGCGAAACGAAAAACTGCCTCGGAAAAGCTTGTAGGGGCAGCTTCCAAATATAGCCCCTCATCCACCCTTCTCCTATCACCACTTGGGAGTTGGTGGCCTCTGGTGATGGAATTGGTGCCACCAGAACCTTGAAGCCGACTTGCCCTGGTGCACGGTTTTCTTTTTTAATTAACTTCTGCAACATCGCGGACTCTTTTTCTAATTTCCACTTTGTCGAACACCACTCTCTTCTTCTAGACCTCATCTCTTGTTCCTAACTGAAACCCAGGATTCTGAGTGCTCTGACAAAGATCCCTACTCTGTTTCCTCCTACTGTCTTTGTGCTCAATTTACAGCCAAAGACAGATGTTGCGCATATTTGCGCAACGATGTTGTTTGTTCTCGCATCTGTAATTTGGAGTCTTCTGATTTCTCTAATTTATGGCTTAAACTTTCCTGCAACTCTACAACTAAGTTCATTTATTTTGTCTATTTATCTCCTAATTCTACAGACTATCCAAAATTCTTCGACTATCTTAACTCCAAAATAGAACGCATTCTTTCTTCCTCTCCTCTCTCCAAAATCGTCATTTTAGGTGAATTCAATGTTCATCCCCCCCAATGGCTTTCATTTAGTTCTCATGATCCAGCTGGAGAACTCCCCTACCACATTTCTATCCACTTTTTTATTCTAAGTCGGTGAATCTCCCTACCCGTATCCTTGATCGCCTTGGTGATGAATCCAACATACTTGATCTTTTCCTAAATTCTAATCCTCCCCCTTATTCTGTTTAACTCTTTCCTTCTTTGGGTTCATCCGATCATCTTAAAAACTCTGTATCTTGTTCTGTCTGTTCATGTCTTCTGCAAGAACGGCCCCCGCCTTCGGCGAGGAGACATTTCTGTAATTTCGGTGGTGCTAACTGGTCTGACTTGCGGTTGTACTTTTCTGATTTCACATGGAATGATTACTGCTTCTGTGGGAGGTGTCCCTCGGAATGTGTAGAGCGCAAAACCAAGATGATTTTGTCTCTCATAGAGGCGTACATTTCATATTCTTTCCCTTTTACAAAACTTACATACCTTGGCTTAACTCTGCTTGTTCTCGTGCTATCCGCAGCAAGGATGCTGCCTTCAGAGATTACCGTCATCTTCAAACTCCAGAAACTCACGCAACTTATATTTCATACCGGAATCATGCAAAATCTATTCTTCGAGATTCCAAAAACTCTTTTCTCCATAGAAAATACAATAATCTTTCTGGTTCTTCTTCTTCACGCCCTTTCTGTCATTTTACAACAAATGTGAACTCTAACTTTGCTTCTTTGTTTTTCTATCTTTAGTATCTTACGACGTTACAGCTGCCGTTTTACCTTCCCCAGAGCTAAACTCTTCGCTCAAACTTTTGCCTCTAATTAAACCTTAGACGATTCCAAAGCTGTTCCTACTTCTTCAACCCCCTCCAACTCATTTATGCCTAAAATTATAATTTCTTCTAAATACGTCATTTCTGCTCTCTTAGCTTAACACTAAGAAGGCGTTCTCAAAACTTGCGCTTCCGAGCTCGCACCCTGCCATGGAAAATCAAAACTTCCCTGTCTTTCTACTTAAAACTTCCTTTCTTGTTGGAAACGTGCGCTCATTCAGTCTGTGATGAAAAAGGGAAACCCCTGTCAGCCCTCTAATTATCGTCCTATTTCTATAAACTCCGTTCTTGCTAAAGTTTTCGAATCTATCCTTAACAGGAATAATTTGGAAATATTTCAATTCTTCTAATCTTATCTCTGATCGCCAGTATGGTTTTTGTAAGAAACGCTCTACTGGTGATCTCCTTTCCAATCTATCTGACTCTTGGTCCTCCGCCCTTCGGAATTTTGATGAATCTTTAGCTGTCGCGCTGGATATATCGAAAGCAATCGATAGAATCTTGCACAAAGCTTTGATTTCTAAACTTCCCTCTTTCGGTATCTATCCTTCTCTCTGTGGCCTTCTCTCTGATTTCCTTTCTGGTCGATCTATAGCAGCTGTAGTAGACGGTCACCATTCTTCTTTTAAATATATTAATAGTGGTGCTCCTGAAGGTTCTGTCCTATCCCAAACACTTTTACTGTTTTTCATTAATGACCTTCTCTCTGTTATTTCATCTCCTATCCATTCCTATGCCGATAACTCCACACTGCAGTATTCCTTTCAATTTGAAAGGTGCCCTTCCCAACTGCAATTAATAGAAGCAAGGAGCGATAGCCTTGGTGCAACTGACCTCTGATTTTTCTCGTATTTCAAAATGGGTCAGAGAAAATATGGTGATTTTCAATGCCTAAAAAACTTAATCTTCTACACACAACTCAAGCCTTTATCTCTCCTTAATATTCTCGGTGTTTCATTTTCTCGTGATCATTCTTGGAAGGATCACATAATTTCTCTCACAAAGCAAGCATCAAAGAGGTTAGGTGTACTGAGGCGCCTTCAGAATTTCTTCACTCCACTTCAGTTGCTTGCTCTGTATAGGAATGTTGTTCTCTTTTGTATGTGGTATACGTCACACATCTGGTGTGGTTCCATTCATACAGCTCTCCTTGAGAATGTGGAGTCTAAGGCTTTTCGTTTTATTAACTCTTCTGCTCTCACTAATTCTCTGCTCGTCGAACTTTTGCGTTGCTCTCTCTATAATATCGCTATTACAACGGACACTGATCCTCTGAACTATCCCGTCGCATACTTCCTCCTTTGAGAATCGCTCGTGCAACAAGCTTTTCTACGCACTCTCATCCTTTTTGTATCCAACTCTCCGACCCCAGACTTAACCTCTATGCTCAATCTTACATGTACTCTACTGGTAAAGTCTGGAACTCTTCCTTTATCTATTTTTCCAACTTCCTATGACTTACACACTTTCAAACGCCGTGTATCAGGACAGGTCGGCCCTTTAAATTGACCTGATTTCTGTATTATTCCCTAACTCTAGTAGTAACCTGGTAGGCTTCTGGCCTTAGCCCACAAGAGGTATATATATATATATATATATATATATATATATATATATATATATATATATATATATATATATATATATATATATATATATATATATATATATATATATATATATATATATATATATATATATATATATATATATATATATATATATATATATATATATATATATATATATATATATATATATATATATATATATATATATATATATATATATATATATATATATATATATATATATATATATATATATATGGAAGAGGAGTATAGTTGATAGAGCGGAGGAGGGTGTGCTAAAATGGTTTGGACATATGTGTAGAATGAATGAGGACAAAATGGTGGGCAAGGTACTTAGATCCGAGGTGGATGGTGGTAGGGGAGGGGAAGGCCAAAGTGAAGATGGATGGATGGAGTGAGAGAGATTTTGGGTGGAAGGAATTTGAGTTTAGAAGAGGGTAGAAAGACTTGTGGAGGACAGAGTGAGATGGAGGGCGGTGGTGAAAGGGGTTGAAAGGTAAGAATGGGTATGTTTGTAAGGGAATTGTGGCGGGCACCACCCCGAAAGTGGGAAAGGTGATAGTGGGAAAGGTGATAGTAAATATAATATATATATATAATATATATATATATATATATATATATATATATATATATATATATATATATATAATATATATATATATATATATATATATATATATATATATATATATATATATATATATATATATTGAAGTAAAAAGTGGTTCAGCGGTAAAGCGAAAGAAAATCCAGGTGTTATAACTAATAATCTCCGGCATCCGCGATAGGCCTGGCCCAGCCAGCGGTATCCGCCGTGGCCCCAAGAAACCAAAGGATCTTAATCGGAAGATCCTACTGACAGGATGAAAGTCCTACCTGGTGAAAAAAAAAATATATATATATGTATATTTTTATTATTATTATTATTATTATTATTACCTCTTGTGGGCAAAGGTTTGAAGCCAACTAATTTTCACCTGTGTTGAGGAATTGAGGAAAATTTGGTCAAACTAACGGACGACATTTCATTTTCGTTGAAGAGAACTTGCACAACTTGCACTAATTATTTCAGTTAACATTCTTCTGAACGTTAACACGAGGGTCTTGTGGAAATTCCAAATTTTCACAAATTGCTCAAAAATTTTACTTGATAAATGTGCTCCCTTATTAGTATCATATGTTTTCTCCACAAAAGAATTTTTAATAATTCTTTTAGCATTGAATTTGTAATAGTTTTAGATTCTATATTTTTCAAAGGATTTGCTTGAGGATATCTGCTGCCTTTATCTATTAATGTTAAAAGGTCCTTGCACCTCTTTCTTTCAGGTAATTTCAAAATATTTAGATGCAATCTATCTCAAATTTATGCCCGACAGGTGAAAATTTTTCATATGAGGGACTGATATTTTTGTACATTTTAGTTCTCAAGGAGAGATCACATCTTGAAATAAATTCTCTTATTGCTTTCCTCATTGATTGCCAGACTGCTACTTTTTTAAACTTACTTAAGGTTTTCTTGATTCCTAAATGTCCCAAAGCATGGAAATGCTGTATAAATTCAGTTATCATGGAATTCAGGACAATTAATCTTGGATATTGAGCTTACTTACATCCATGGCAAGTTCAATTTCTTCATTATCATGAGTTACTTTTCTTTTCGAAACTTCAAGTGAAGATTCATCAGGATTTTGCAAGATACTTTTTAAGAAATCATCTTTCATTTGTTCTTCACGCAATTTTTTATAATTAAATTGATTAAACTTTCTAAATATATCTGCAGCAGAAGTTTTGAATATAGCAGATATAAAAGAAAGAGTATCAAATTCATTTTCTTCATTATCTTGTATCATGTTTATATTGAGTGCTTCAGAAATTTCATTATTATTATTATTATTATTATTATTATTATTATTATTATTATTATTATTATTATTATTATTATTATTATTATTATTATTATACCGTGAGAGGAAATCTGCTAGAATGTTTTCAGCTGAACTATGTGTGTAAATGTCAATTCATACTCTGAAAGATAAGATAAGTATCTCTGCTCTCTGCACACCAGATTTTTGCTGTCTGTTGTTTTTTTTTACAGATTGTACTACAGATAAATTATCACAGTATACTTGGACAGGTCTTCCCTCTATAAAATGAGTGAATTTTTTCAATGACTTAACTATAGCTAAAAATTCTTTACTAAAAATTGAATAATTACATTCAGTATTTGACAAAGATGTGCTATAAAATCCTAGTGGCTTATTAAATAGTTCAAAACTGTACACCTAATAATAATTAATAATAGATAAGGAACACTTTTGGTACTGATACTGGTATAAAAGTAAAAATTAATATAAAAGCATACTCTTTGAAAACCAGCACTAGCTAGTGACCTTATGTCAATATATTTTTATTCTTTCCTAGTATAAAAAATTTATTTATTTTTTTTCAAAATTCATAACTGTGCAAAACAAGGCACCTAATACTTTTAGTACTACATAAGGAACACTTTTTATTACTGATACAGCACCAGGTAGTGACATTATGTCAATATATTTTTACTCTTTCATAGCATAAGAATAATTTTTTTTTTTTCTTCAACATTCATAAATGGTAATTGTATCACACATTTTAATACACTAAAAAATGAAAAATTGTATAACAACTTTTAATACACTGAAAAATATGATTTTACTTTTAATACACTGAAAAATATGATTTTACTTTTAATACACTGAAAAATATGATAACACTTTTTTTTTTTTTCACAGAAATATTTTTAAATTTTAAAACATTTAAATTTAGATTTATTATTTATGACTATTCCAACACTTTTTCTTATGTAATTATTTATTGTAATCACTATTTTATATTTCTTTATGAATTTACACTTTTAGATTACAGGCCCTTTTTTTTTTTTTTTTTTCTCACTATCACAATTATAACTAATATCTAATATCACAATTATTATTATTATTATTATTATTATTATTATTATTATTATTATTATTATTATTATTATTATTATATCCAAGGTCTTCAATTTTGAAATATGGCTTGACATTAATTTTATTTACACAATCTATCCTGTTCTTGTTCCAAAAGTAGATGTTATTTCCCAATGTTCTTACCACCGAATATGGGCCATGATATGCTGGGGCAAGTTTACTTTTTCCATATTGAGCATCTTTGATTAGTATATATTTACAATCATCTAAGTGCCTTTGGCACATATACTTTTGCATTCCTTGATTTAAATTTGGGAGATAATGGCATGGAGAAAAATGTTTGTAATTTTTCTGCATAAGTTTGATGTGCCATTGGCCAAGGAATATTTGGAGGTTCTATCAATGCACCAGGAATTCTTATATTCTGACCAAACATCAGTAGAGTAGGAGACAAACCGCAATCATCAAATGGGGTTGTCCGAAGACAAATAAGTGAAAATGGTAATAGTTCCAACCAGCTTGTATTACTGATTTCAGTTAACATTGTTCTGAATGTTGACAAAAGTGTCTTGTGGAAATTCTCAATAAGACCATTACTTTGGGGACATTGAGCCGTTGTATAGCGGTGGTTTGATCCCAAATTTTCACAAACCGCTTTAAAAATTTCACTTGAAAACTGAGCACCTCTGTCTGTAACAAATGTGTTCACTACGCCTGCCATGGGTAAAAATTCCTTTACCAGTGTATCTGTAATGGTTTTTGCTTCTATATTTTTTAAAGGATATGCATAAGGATATCTGCTGTATCTATCTATCAATGTTAATAGATACTTGTACCCTTTAACCTCAGGTAATTTTAAAATATCCAAATGGACAACTTCAAATTTATGCCCAACTGGAGCAAACTTTTCATATGGTGGACTGATATTTTTGTACATTTTTGTTCGCAAACAAGGGTCACAACTTGAAATGAATTCTCTTATTGTTTTTCTCATTGATTGGCCAAGACTGCTACTTTTTTCAAGCTTACTTAATGTTTTCTTGATTCCTAAATGTCCTAGAGCATGGAAATGCTGTATAAATTCAGTTATCATGGAATTTGGACAATTATTCTGGGATATTGTTGCTTACTTACATCCATGGCAAGTTCAATTTCTTCATTATCATGAGTTACTTTTCTTTTCGAAACTTCAAGTGAAGATTCATCAGGATTTTGCAAGATACTTTTTAAGAAATCATCTTTCATTTGTTCTTCACGCAATTTTTTATAATTAAATTGATTAAACTTTCTAAATATATCTGCAGCAGAAGTTTTGAATATAGCAGATATAAAAGAAAGAGTATCAAATTCATTTTCTTCATTATCTTGTATCATGTTTATATTGAGGGCTTCAGAAACTTGGTTTTCATTATTATTATTATTATTTGTGTAGTAGTAGTAGTAGTATTACATTATCATCATTATTATTATTATTATTATTATTATTATTATTATTATTATTATTATTATTATTATTATTATTATTATACCGTGAGAGGAAATCTGCTAGAATGTTTTCAGCTGAACTGATGTGTGTAAATGTCAATTCATACTCTGAAAGATAAGATAAGTATCTCTGCTCTCTGCACACCAGATTTTTGCTGTCTGTTGTTTTTTTAACAGATTGTACTACAGATAAATTATCACAGTATACTTGGACAGATCTTCCCTCTATAAAATGAGTGAATTTTTTCAATGACTTAACTATAGCTAAAAGTTCTTTACTAAAAATTGAATAATTACATTCAGTATTTGACAAAGATGTGCTATAAAATCCTAGTGGCTTATTAAATAGTTCAAAACTGTACACCTAATAATAATTAATAATAGATAAGGAACACTTTTGGTACTGATACTGGTATAAAAGTAAAAATTAATATAAAGCATACTCTTTGAAAACCAGCACTAGCTAGTGACCTTATGTCAATATATTTTTATTCTTTCCTAGTATAAAAATTTATTTATTTTTTTCAAAATTCATAACTGTGCAAAACAAGGCACCTAATACTTTTAGTACTACATAAGGAACACTTTTTATTACTGATACAGCACCAGGTAGTGACATTATGTCAATATATTTTTACTCTTTCATAGCATAAGAATAATTTTTTTTTTCCTTTCTTCAACATTCATAAATGGTAATTGTATCACACATTTTAATACACTAAAAAATGAAAAATTGTATAACAACTTTTAATACACTGAAAAATATGATTTTACTTTTAATACACTGAAAAATATGATAACACTTTTTTTTTCACATTTAGACTTATTCCAACACTTTTTAAATTTTGTAATTTATTTATTGTAATCACTATTTTATATTTCTTTATGAATTTGCACTTTTAGATTACAGGCCCTTTTTTTTTTTTTTTTTTTTTCTCACTATCACAATTATAACTAATATCTAATATCACAATTATTATTATTATTATTATTATTATTATTATTATTATTATTATTATTATTATTATTATTATTATTTCAAGGTCTTCAATTTTGAAATATGGCTTGACATTAATTTTATTTACACAATCTATCCTGTTCTTGTTCCAAAAGTAGATGTTATTTCCCAATGTTCTGACGACCGAATAAGGACCATGATATGCTGGGGCAAGTTTACTTTTTCCATATTGAGCATCTTTGATTAGTATATATTTACAATCATCTAGTGCCTTTGGCACATATACTTTTGAATTCCTTGATTTAAATTGGGGAGATAATGGCATAGAGAACAAAGTTTGTAATTTTTCTGCATAAGTTTGATGTGCCAGTGGCCAGGGAATATTTGGAGGTTCTATCAATGCTCCAGGAATTCTTATATTCTGACCAAACATCAGTAGAGTAGGAGACAAGCCGCAATCATCAAATGGGGTTGACCGAAGACAAATAAGTGAAAATGGTAATAGTTCCAACCAGCTTGTATTACAGATTTCAGTTAACATTGTTCTGAATGTTGACAAAAGTGTCTTGTGGAAATTCTCAATAAGACCATTACTTTGGGGACATTGAGCCGTTGTATAGCGGTGGTTTGATCCCAAATTTTCACAAACCGCTTTAAAAATTTCACTTGAAAACTGAGCACCTCTGTCCGTAACAAATGTGTTCACTACGCCTGCTATGGGTAAAAATTCCTTTACCAGTGTATCTGTAATGGTTTTTGCTTCTATATTTTTTAAAGGATATGCATAAGGATATCTGCTGTATCTATCTATCAATGTTAATAGATACTTGTACCCTTTAACCTCAGGTAATTTTAAAATATCCGAAATGGACAACTTCAAATTTATGCCCAACTGGAGCAAACTTTTCATATGGTGGACTGATATTTTTGTACATTTTTGTTCGCAAACAAGGGTCACAACTTGAAATGAATTCTCTTATTGTTTTTCTCATTGATGGCCAAACTGCTACCTTTTTCAGCTTACTTAATGTTTTTTAAATCCCCAAATGGCCCAGAGCATGGAAATGCTGTATAAATTCAGTTACCATGGAGTTCGGCACAATTAATCGTGGATA
>SEYY01002807.1:65000-71197 GCA_009176605.1 Armadillidium nasatum | reverse complement strand
GTGGGCTTGTCGCTGGTGTCCTCTCCTGTCCAATTCTGATCCCGCCTCTTGGGCAGTGTCTTCCGAAGTGGAATTCGTTCGTCGTATCGAAAATATTTGTATGAATTTCCAGTGGATACAAGTGTACCACGGCGCGCGTGATTTCCCCTCGGCTGGTTCCTTGAGGGATACAGAGCGCACATAACTATCAGGGGAAGTGTGGAGGGTCTTTACTATGCCCAGCTTCCACTGTAAACGTGGTCCGTCACCTTTCTATCCAAGACCACATCTCCGATTCTAACGTTAGGGCGGTCGGAGACGTTCCAAGATTGCCTCAAACTAAGTAAATAGTTCTTTGTCCAAGTATTTTGAAACTTCGCGATTAGAGACAACAAGGTCCCTGTATTTCTTATTGATCTTCACCGGATCCTGGTAGGTGGCATCCGTTTCCAATAATTCCTCCGCGATTGGCAGTGTGTTCAGTTTGAACCCCATTGACAAATGGGATGGAGTTAGAGGTTCTTCGCAACATAACTCGTCCCCAACATAAGTCAAGGGTCGGCAATTTAACCACAGATTCGACTTCCGTGAGGACAGTATTGAACTCTTCATAGGTCACCAGGGAGGTCTTGAAAATCCGTTTCAAGTGGGTCTTGGTCAACCCTATCATGCGTTCAAAAAAACAAAAAAAACAAAATGCTGCTGCGGGCGGGGTTGAACCTCCACACTATGGAGTGTTCACCAGAAATTCCTTCACTGAGGGTAGAGTTCGCAAGTGGCGAATGTGCCTGGAAGCCTGCCTGGAAAATATGTTGGCGTTGCCACTGTAGACAATAGAGGAGTACGCCTCTCCTTCCCATGAACCGACGGAAGGCCCTTAAGAAGGACTGTGCTATTGTCGAAGCCTATTTCTAAATGAACTGCTCTAGTGACGGCACAAGTGAACAAGACGATGTAACACTTTGTCAGGGCGTTTTTCGGGGTTCTTACGTGAAAATATCCCGTAAGGTCTATTCCGACAACAGTGAAAGGTTTGGCTTCCATCACTCTAGTGCGTGGTAAGGCAGCCGGCAGCCAGAGGGGCTGAGCGAAAATGTACAGCCTGAAGGCGTTTGCACAAGACGCAAGGGCGAACTACTTTCTTTATGGCGTCCTCATTCGGGTGAAGTAGAACTGTCGTCGAATGACCAACATTAGTTCCGAAATGCCCAAATGATGATGAGCATTATGAAAATGCCAAATAATAAGTTTAGTCAGGTGAGAGTCTGACGGTAACAACACCGGGAATTTGGTATCGAAGGGGAGAGTCGCGTTCTTCAGTCTCCTGTCGCATCGTAAGACGTTGTCTACCAGCTTTAAGTTCAACTGTTTCATCAAATTCGTAGGAGGTTGAGAGCGCAGGATGCTAGATATCTCCGGACTAAATCGCTCCAACTGGAGAGTTTGAACCCAATAGCGCTCCGCCTTCCTCTTCTCATCCAGAGAAATCTGGTGGGAAAACGTGGGAGACACAATAGTCTTCGTTAGAGGGGCCTTCTCCCTCGCTCTCTTGAGGTTCTCGATGAAACGGAGGGCTAGTGCCGTGACTCTGTAAACTCTCTCCAAGGAAGAGTATTCTTCTATGTTTAATATGGGAACAATCTTTGCAGTGACCGTGAGCGTGGTGGCCACCGCGACTTCGGTTTCCTCCGGCACCCCTTCGCACAATGAGGGATGCTCATTCCAGACTGGCCATCGTGACGGTTCGGTGAGCCAAACTGGACCTTTCTTCCATAGGTCCGTGAAAACATATTTATGGCTGGACCCCCTAGACGCGGCATCTGCTGGGTTATCTTCTGTGGGAACGTACCTCCATTCTGCAGTGGGTCCACCCTGTTCTGGGGGAAGGTGGGAAGTTGCTTGGTGGAGAATATCCATCGTAGGGCCACCTGACTGTTGGACTAACAACAAATCTTACTTATCTCCAACATTTCTTGATAGTCGCTAATGACGAATCTAACAAGTAGTGAGGATAGTAGGGTGCCCATCAGTTCCAAACAGGGCACTGTGAGCTCTTTAATAGGGGCTACTTTCACCTTGGCAATAATCAAGTTGGCCGTGGGTAGGCAGCCCTAATTCGATACCACATACACCGCCGTGGCGTATGCGGCTCCCGAAGCGTCTGAGAAGGCGTGCAATTCTACCTTCCTAGAAAAAATCAACTGGCGGGGTAAGGTAAGTTTAAGACAGTGTTCTAGACTGCCAACCAGCGCCTTCCACTCATTCTGGTACTCTTCAGGGATCTTCTTGTCCCAGGGGATTCCGAGCTTCCAGATTTTCTGAAGAAGAAGTTTCCCTCGTACCACTACGGGGGCCAAAATGCCCAAAGGGTCGAATATCGAGGCTATGTGTTGTAGTACTTTCCGTTTAGTGTTAGAGGCCGGATCCAAGGTCCTTTCGGGATATGACATGGTATCTTCATTGGCATGCCACATCATTCCCAATACCTTGAGGATGTCGTCCTCTGCCCCCACTCCATTCGCCCGAAAGGTGAGGTTCGCATTCTGGCAGTTGGACAACCATTCTCGCAGATTGAGGCCGGCCCTGTCGAAGAGGCGTCTTGTTTGATAGAAAAAATCGTCCTCTCCGGCCTCAGTGTCGAAGGTGCCGAGCAAGTTGTTCAGGTAAATTTGGTTGAGAATCACGTCCTCATAATCCGTGTCCGAGTGGCGGACATGGTGTTGAATACAAGCGGCCAGCAGAATGGGGCTGCAAGTGGCCCCAATGAGCACTGACGTAAACCGGTACGTAACCAGGGCGCTCTTGGGGTCGGAAGGGTCTTTCACCCAGAGGAACCGCGTTGAATCTCGATCTCTCTGCGTGAGACGAATCCCCAAAAAGGCCTTTTCTATGTCCGACGAGGTAGCGTATTTCTTCTGCCGGAACCTGAGCAAGACCTTAGTGAGATCGGTCACGAGAGAGGGTCCGCTATGTAAACATTTATTCAGGCTAGGCTCATTCGACGAGCAGTCAAATACGACCCTTAAAGCCGTCGTAGCCGACGATTTCCGAACCCCGTGGTGTTCCAAATAATGCAACTTGGCATCCGGATGCATGGGGTTTATTGGGGTCACTTCTTCTATAAACCCTCTAGCAAGTTGATCTCTTATGACTTCTGCATAGCTTTCCATTAAATCCGGATTCTCTCTAAGCCTCTTCAGTACGCTATACAAGCGTCTCTTAGCTAATGCGTAATTGTCGGGGAGAGGCGGATGTCCTGCGCGCCAGGGCAAGGACACCACATAACGGCCATCCTCGAAGGTGAGGTTTTCTCTGAAAGCCTCCAAGGTGGTTCTCTCCGCCTCAGTGAACTCCTCTCTAGGTAAAATTCCTATATGAGAAAGGGCCCACAATCTGTCTAAATCTCTCAGTGAGTTCTCGGTTTCGCTCCCTTCCATTAATGGAGCTGATTGGGCGTCCTCATTGTCTGAGGAGGGCCCCGAAAGGGGACGTCTAGTTCTGCAACACCCACTTGATCGATGTCCTCTTCCATCTGCGGGGTGGAAGAGGGGTGGTCTTCCCATTCGAGCATCTGGTAATCATCATCATTATTTCCGACAATCTCTGTCTTCAATGGAGAGGGAGATCTTCGTCGCTTCCCCCTACCGGGTGATGTATCCGGCCTTATCTCATTAGTGAAGAGAACCTCTGCTCTGAAGGCCGATACGACTGTCACCTGGGAAGTAGAGTCGTCGGAGGTAAAAGGGAATGGGCCCCAAACGAGGTGTCCCACATTTTTATTCGTCAGGTTGACTCCCTCCCGGTTCTCGAAGGATTTTACAAACTCCTTCAAGTAATCTGAGCCTATTAACAGGCCGACATCTGAAACGTTATCCCTCTCAGGATATGGGTTCCCCAGAGGGATGTTAAGTCGACGCAGCATTTTTGTTGTCCTCACTAGTCCTGGCATCCTAATCTCAGGAGGTAAATGATCCACTACTACTGTGTCGATGTCGACTTCTCCGTCTGTTGTGTTGATCTTCAAGGTGACGACGTCGTGTAGTGCTGGGGTTCCCTTCCCGTTTATGCCGTTTATGGCCAGCTGTACTCGCGCGTGAGTGGGGCATTGCAGGGCCCTTACTGCTGATCTGGCTTACTACTGATATATATATATATATATATATATATATATATATATATATATATATATATATATATATATATATATATATATATATATATATATATATATATATATATATATATATATATACTTAATTTTTATATTTAAGTACACTCCATGTAGCCTCTATATTTTGGATGTAAGCTCCAGTTTGAGGATCCACAAAATTTTTACTGTGGTTCAAAGTAAGATGTTTTAAAAAGAATGGTTTTTTACGACAATTGATGAACTAAAAACTTAAATTGGGTATTATACCCAGCATATGTCCGTGAGTGATGATGATATTAAAATAAAAAATAAAAAATGGTTTTGTACGACAACTGATGACGTAACAAGCAACAACTGATGACGTAACAAACTTAAATTTGGTGTTATACCGAACATTTGTCTACTGGGGCTCTGCCACCTGTACCCCCCTACCCGTGAGTGATGATGATACTGTAGACAACTTTTCCTGTCGACGATTTGGGGTATTTCCCATTTTTTCCAATTTCGAAAAAATTGAAAAAAAACTGACATTGCCAGAGGTACGATTCTCGCGAGACCTAAAAATAAGTAAACTTTACTTATATAAACTTTTTTATTATAAGAATTTTTTTTTTATTTCCAAAATTTTCTTACCTAAAATTCGACAAAGATTCTTCTAAAAATATAATCCATTTTTTAAGTACGTTCTGTAGTTTTTTCAATATTTACGAAGGCTAAACCGGTCTGGCCATATATATATATATATATATATATATATATATATATATATATATATATATATATATATATATATATATATATATATATATATATATATATATATATATATATATATATATATATATATATATATATATTATATAATATATATATAGGCCAAACTTCAGTTTGAGCAAGCTACATATTTAAAAAACTACTTAATTTTCGTAAAAAAGGATTACATTTTTAGAATCCTTGTCGAATTTCAGGTAGGAAACATTGGGAAATAAAAAATAAATTCTTATAATAATAAAGTTTATATAGGTAAAGTTTACTTATTTTTAACTCTCGCGAGAATCGTACGTCTGGCAATGTCCGTTTTTTTTCAATTTTTTCGAAATTGGAAAAAATGGGAAATACCCCAAATCGTCGACAGGAAAAGTTGTCTACAGTATCATCATCACTCACGGGTCGGGGGGTACGGGGGCAGAGCCCCCCTAGACAAATGCTCGGTATAACACCAAATTTAACTTTGTTACGTCATCAATTGTCTTGTTACGTCATTAATTTTCGTACAAAACCATTTTTTTTTTTTTTTTAATATTTTATTTATTTTCAAACATTTTTTACTTTTCCTACCTGAAATTCGACAAGGATTCTAAAAATATAATCCTTTTCTACGTCCGTTAAGTAGTTTCTTAAATATGTAGCTAGCTCAAACTGAAGTCTGACCATATATATATATATATAATATATATATATATATATATATATATATATATATATATATATATATATATATATATATATATATATATATATATATATATATATATATATATATATATATATATATATATATATATATATATATATATATATATATTAGTGATGGCATCCGCATCCGCATGCGCGGATGCGGAACATCCACACAAAAATCAACATCAGCATCCGCATCCGCACTTTCGGAAATTCAACATCCGCATCCGCATCCGCACTTTCGCACTTTCGAAATTCAACATCCGCATCCGCATCCGCACTTCTCCAAAATTCAACATCCGCATCCGCATCCGCATCCGCATCCGCAGCATCCGCAAATTAGAAAATATGACATCCGATCCATCACTAATATATATATATATATATATATATATATATATATATATATATATATATATATATATATATATATATATATATATATATATATATATATATATATATATATATATATATATATATATATATATATATATATATATATATATATATATATATATATATATATATATATATATATATATATATATATATATATATATATATATATATATATATATATATATATATATATATATATATATATATA
>SEYY01002807.1:42500-60000 GCA_009176605.1 Armadillidium nasatum | reverse complement strand
TCAAGTGGGGCAGGTTGGCATTTATTTCGAATATCGAGCAAAGGAGAACATTGCCAACTTTTTGCTGATCAAATCTTGGATTACGAGAATGAGTTCCACAAAAAGGGATTCAGATTCAAGATTCAGGTATCCGATATGGTAAGTTTTTTTCTTTAAAAAAGTAATAAATTACATTGTTTTTGCCTTTAAAACTTTGATGCACATTTATGTTTTTGTATGTATATTTATATTCCTTTTTTTATTTATTTCTCATATTATTCGCTTAATGTCTTATATCTACGATCTCGGTTAGAAATTGAGGATAAACGTCTTGCCCAACACATTTCTAGAAGGATTTATCATTTATTTTAATCTTCTTCAGTGTTTCTTCCTATAAATTTTATTTTATTTTTTGACTGTCTGCGAGTGAGGGATTCGACCTTTGAACTCGTTGCCCTTTGCCTGAGTTGCGCGATCAGGGGATGTCCTTTGGGATTGACGTCATGACTGTAGATTATGAGGAATTCCAATGTGATTTCCTTTTGAAATGCCATGTCCTAGTGGTAAGCGCGAAAAACATCTTCTTAAAGGTTGCTGGTTCGAGTCCAATAGCAGAGTCTGTGAGAGTTATAGCGGACTTTGAACTTTATTGCAACTGTCTGCTAGTGAGGGATTCGACCTTCAAACTCGTTCCCCTTTGCCTGAGTTGCAGTTGGGAGAGTCCTTTGATTGTAGATCATGAGCAGATCCAATATGATGGCCTAGTGGTTAGTGCGCAAGACTTACCATCTTAAAAGTTGCTAGTTCCGAATCCAATAGCAGACATTAAAGTTTATATATTAAACTATATATATAATATATATATATATATATATATATATATATATATATATATATATATATATATATATATATATATATATATATATATATAATTATATATATATATGTGTGTGTGTGTTGTGTGAGTGCGCGCGTGCGCTATTTACTAACACAATTTAATTCTTATTCTGACTAGGGTGAGAAACACTGGTCAGACCCACGTCATACAGACACTGCTTGGGTTTCCATAACATTACTTGATGTTAATGATCATCCTCCGTTTTTCAATGCTTCAAATTCTTCATATCAGTTAAGAGAAGATTTGCCAGTCGGGACAAAAGTCGCAGCATTTCCAGCCTATGATCTTGACTCGGTATATATATATATATATATATATATATATATATATATATATATATATATATATATATATATATATATATATATATATATATATATAATATATATATATATATATAATATATATATTATTTATATATATATATATTATATATTATATATATATATATATATATATATATATATATATATATATATATATATATATATATATATATATATATATATATATATATATATATATATATAATATATATATATATATATATATATATATATATATATATATATATATATATATATATATATATATATATATATATATATATATATATATATATATATATATATATATATATATATATATATATATATATATATATATATATATATATATATATATATTAAAAACGAGTGAAGAATTTTTATGTTCATTTGATTAACAATAGATATACAACACTTTTAGGAAATAATTATTCAACAGCTATTGTAAAACAAATATGGAATTAATTATGTTAACAGATGTTTCATATTAAATGATCTTTTTATAGTATTTAATTTGAAGTTAATAAAGGTATAAAGAGTAATTCGATTTTATGCTATACTGGGAATTTTTATTAGTTATCGGACAATTTATATTGTACAGTAGCATATTGTATATTATTGCTTATACTTTTTTTTATTAATTATATTTATATTATATGCATGCAACTTATAAAATTCACATAGGGTTTTCGATGTCATTTATCACTTAAATAGATGATCTCTTGATATGATCTCTTTTTTTTAATTTTTATTATTCATCTATTCTACGGAAGAAAATATCACAATTCGCAATATTCCAAGAAACTCAAATCATTCATTTACCAAGTATGCTCTTAATCTTACATTTAGCACTAGGATCAGACCTACATATATCAACTTGTTCAAACATGCTTTGAGAATATCTTGTTTTTATCTTTCTTTGTAAGATATTACTTTTATATGCTTTTCTAATCCTTTCCTTTATTCTTCCTTCTTCATTTCCAGTTATTATTTTCCATTGCATTTTCTGCTATTGTACCATTTCCAATAATAGATATTTAAATACTAACATTTTCTCCACTCTCTTTCTTCCAGTGCTTCTTCTAAATTTCTCTATCTTCTCTAATCTTTCGATCACATAGTCTCATTATTTTAAGCATATCTTCAGACAATTTATTATTCAGATTTTTCTAAATTCATATACCTTGAGATAATATATTTGGAGTCCTTGCACTTAATGTTCACACTTATTTTTTATAGCTGTCTTATAATCTCTTTAGCAGTCACACCTATATTTCCTCAGGAAGTTACTTTAAACCTTTGGATTCTCCTAATATATCACCTTTTTGTTTCATTAATACAGTGTGCTTAATTCTCTCTCAGTTCATTCTAGTTGTTTTTAAAACCAACAATCCCCGATATACAATGCTCATTATCTTTCATATTCTTCGGCAGTTTTCAGAATTGACGAGCGACACGTGCTAAATTAATTAAAATAAAACAAGTTTCTTTTCTGTTGACTGAGGTAGCAAGTGATTTGGTTGTTCTAGTGACATGAATATCTACAAAGGTTGGTAATTTTCAATCACGTCTTCCACATTCAACGATTTTATTTTGTGTAGTCGATGCTTGAGTCTATAATGCTAATAAAGTTGGAGAATTGCGTCACGCTGAATGTATACAGATATGCTGAAAATATCATTCATATACTGTCTATAGTACTAGGATCTGGAAATAATGAAGTGTCAATGTAATGGAAGAAATTTGTAGCTTGGAATTTTTTTAAATATGCTGTAAATATTATCTCTGTTTCGTCTGTAGTTTTTTTTATATGAAAAGTTAATATCTCAAGGACATTACCCGGTTCGAGGAGAGAAACTTTTCTATGTCTATTATACCTAGGATCTACAAGGAGGATCGAACCAGTGCCCTCATGCAAATGAATTAATCACTATACATTTATGCCACAGTACAAGTCATTAGGGTAGGGTATTAGTACTAGGATATGAAGATTAATATACTGCCCTAATTTATAATATATATATATATAATATATATATATATATATATATATATATATATATATATATATATATATATATAATATATATAATTATATTCTACATGTAGTTCATGATTATGTCAGCGAATAATGCTCTTAGAAAAGACCCATCGTAACATTATTAACTATTATTAACTTCTAACTGTAAATTTGCTACGAGAACATCGTGACACATGAACAATTGAACTGTGAAATAAAAATAAAGCTGCAAATTAAGGAAAGTGACAGGCAAATTCATTGGTTATCGTAAACAAGGGATTAAGAAAAACATAAAAGTGAGAAAGAAGACAAGATGAATGAAGTTGATGAAAATAAATACAGTTTCTTATTTTCATCCATTTCTTCTTGCTAGTAGGCCAAGACTGTAGGCCGTTTGGCTAACTTAGTTGGGGTTTTTTATCCAGTCTACATGAAGATGTAAATACAGCCTGCAAGAATTTAGGAGTTTCCTACACCTACAGTAATGGTTGACCTTTGACACGCCCAGAACACTCCGTGGTCAGGAAATACTCTTGCTCTCTGCAACATCCTGTCTCAGTGGGAACTTTAATTAAGGTTATCTATTCTGCCTCTTAGTAGTTGGTAAAATTCCTATTCTTGTATGTGTAAAACTCGTCAACGGCATTAAATGATAATGTTTCTGGGAGAAATCTGTAAAGATTACTTCTAGAACTTTCTTGTCTGGTCTACTGGCATGTATAATTTGTAAACATGAAGAAATTTTTTTTTATATTACATAAAAACTTTGAATGATATATATATATATATATATATATATATATATATATATATATATATATATATATATATATATATATATATATAAATATAAAACCTGATTTCATTTTTGTAATGAGCACATTAAAGTACATAAGAGTCAGCGGAAATTGTGAATTTAAGAAAATCGTTGTTGATCAGTGTTATTTATATATATCTTTTATTTTCATTAACTTCCTCTTGTCTCCTTTCTCATTACTGTACTTTTGCTTCTCATCTTTTGTGTTTGATAACCAACTAATTTCACTCTCGCACTTCTTTCTCGCTTCGCCTTTCAAATCCTCAGATATTCATATGTTGCTATGTTCTCGTAGATAAAGGGTAGGTCAAGTTTTCAATTTCGCTTTGCTGATTCATTTTTATCATTTATTTTACAATTTTTATTATTTTGTTTTATGTGTTTTAATTAGTTTTATCTGTTATTTCTTATTTAGAATTAACATAAATGAATCTTTGTGATTCGAAACGTTCGGTTCAAATATAAAAATTGATTTCTGTCTCTTTTGACTTACTTTTTAATATATATATATATATATATATATATATATATATATATATATATATATATATATATATATATATATATATATATATATATATATATATATATATATATATATATATATATCACCATTGTTCTTTTGATTCATATAATAGCCAGTTCGAATTTCGATCCAGATCTTAATTTTTTTAATATTCAGTTAAAAGAAGGGTTATTAATACTTTCATGAAACGGATATGTTCTGAGAGCTCGTGTATATATATATATATATATATATATATATATATATATATATATATATATATATATATATATATATATATATATATATATATATATATATATATATATATATATATATATATATATATATATATATATATATATATATATATATATATATATATATATATATATATATATATATATATATATATATATATATATATATATATATATATACGATTCGACTGTCGTCGAGTGTGGATGTTCTTAAATGCAGATGAGAAGAA
Organism: Armadillidium nasatum; assembly: GCA_009176605.1. Taxonomy (NCBI): domain Eukaryota; kingdom Metazoa; phylum Arthropoda; class Malacostraca; order Isopoda; family Armadillidiidae; genus Armadillidium; species Armadillidium nasatum. The sequence goes on along the minus strand of SEYY01002807.1, from coordinate 54,962 downwards.
GAAAAGTTAGGAACATCATAAGGAAGACAGAAAAGAAGAGAAGGGAAGGGAAGGGATGACTATTAGATCTTAGGTCTCAAGATCATCCTCCAAGTTAGAGAGTTTGTTTAGAGAATTATGCGTAAAGGGTAATATTGTACACAGTTTAAAAAAAAGAAGAAATTTAATTTTTCGAAATAATATTTTAGATTTTTTTGAAAGGAAATTAAGAGAAACTCAATAAAATCATTTTATAAAATATGTGGTGAAGCAACTCATCTTTTGATATAACATACTCTCGGCAGTTAAATGGAAAATTAAATATTATAAAAGGAAAAAAAATGAGTTTAGATATGGGTAACTTCTTGTTAATAATAAAGTATAGTTATTTCAACGCAGTCAGGACAAATGAAGATTAGTTTTCGTGTGGTTTAGAGACTGGGAACCTTTTATAACCAGTTTTTCTCTCTTTCCTCGTACGGTTGCAGGAATATAAATACTTTCTGCAATTGACACCACCCTGCATCATGCGGAATATGATGTAGACTGTAAAGAACATATATATATATATATATAATATATATATATATATATATATATATATATATATATATATATATATATATATATATATATATATATATATATATATATATATATATATATATATATATATATATATATTAAGGAAATATTCATTATCCTGTATATTAACCATTTTAAATTGTGAAAATTTTCTTAATGGAACTTTGAACTGTTTACTTAAAGCTGAAAATTTTTATTGCATTATCTTTAAACTTTTATATTCTGAATTAAAAAAAAAAAATAAAAAATAAAATAATTTTATTCTAAGAAAAGAAAAATTAAACTTGTAAAAAAAAAGTTTTAGAAAATTTAAAAAAAAAATTTTTATGCAAATTCCTTGTAATATTTTTTCTTTGAGGGGGGAGGGGGGATTTCCTTTTCAAGCGTCTAATGTCTTTGTTTTATCTTTTTTTTTATATATATGTATAATAGAAGGTGCTTTTCTTTTGCTTTTTTTAAATGGTCTGAATATATATTATATATAATATAATATAATATAATATATATATTTATATATATATATATATATATATATATATATAATATATATATATATATAGTATTATATATATTATATAATATATATATAATATATATATATATATCAGGGTGGGTCAGGTTCCTCTCCGTCTCCGGGGATCGGTGCCGGAGCTGAGCTATCATGTTTTTCCTTTTAGCCTCGAGGAGCCGGAGCTGAAGATAATAATGATATTAATAATAATAATAATAATAATAATAATAATAATAAATAATAAAAATAATAATAATAATAATAATATAATAATAAAAATAATAATAATAATAATAATAATAATAATAATAATAATAATAATAATAATAATAAAGCCTTCACTTCAGTTCATGTTTCTTCCTGCAGTATCTTGTACAGATTGAGATGAAGTTGATGAAAAAGCATCTTAATATTTTAATCTCATATTTTCTAAATAAATATTTTGTTTATTTGACAAATTTTGTTGTTGGTGATTTGTTCTGCAAATTTATAAAACTTATAAAATGACAGATTGAAAAATAGGCAAGGAATTTTTCTATGTAGATTATACCTAACATCTACAAGGAGGGATCGAATCGGTGCCCTTATGCGCATGAATTAAATCGTTGTCACTGGGACTTTTGGAAAACGGGTGAAGAATTTGCGATTTTTTCTAAGACAATAACATCCCAAAAGGAAGAGGACAATACCATGATTAAGTTGATTGTTAAAGACAAAGAATATTAAGAAGTTATTCACTAAATAAAAAGATAAAAATATATATAAATGAAGGAACCGAGTTATTGAGGCATTGCAGACAACCAAGTTTTCTTCGCCTCAAGTAGAGAAACTAAAAAGATCATAGTTCATTTGTTCTATTTGCTGTAAAATTGGTCGTCTTTCGAAATGGAAGAGTAATGAAGAGTAAAGTCATCGACCTAAAAGTGGGTAGAAGATGAAATGCTGATAGATCGTTTATGAAAAGTAGAAAAAGAGTTTGCAGTTGAACAGAAACCTGAGTAGCATCACTATTGATAGATTTAAAAGAAAAACGAATGGCCATCTACAACAGCTATTATAAAACTACCAATAAGGAAATCGGAGGGGACGATAAAGAGAATAGGATAGATACCGAAAGAGGGAAGTTTAGAAATCGAACCTTTTAGCAAGACTCTATCGAAGGTCTTCGATATGCATAGCACAACATCAAAAGATTCACCAAATGCAGAATGGTAGAGGATGAAGTGTCAGAGAGGGAAAGGAAAGATTACTAGCCGAGTGTTCTTACTGATACGATTCTGGCCATCTGAGGAAAGATTAGAAGGTTTTACATGTTTCCAAACATTCCTATTATTAATGATAGATTCGGAATCTTTGGAAAGAACAGAGTTTGAATCGCTAGGGCAATAGATGGTTTGTTGAGAGGTGTTCCCTCTTTTTGGCATAGCAAGCTTTCGATAGACAGGAAAAGTTGAAGTTGATATGCAGTTGAAACAGTTTACCAATGGAGGATGCAAGCTCAGAAGCACGTGTTTTGAGAAGCACAGGAAGGATACTGTAATCCTTCCTAAGTTTTGGCGAAGAGAGAGAAAGAGAGAGAGAGAGAGAGAGAGAGAGAGAGAGAGAGAGAGAGAGAGAGAGAGAGAGAAGAGAGAGAGAGAGAGAGAGAGAGAGAGAGAGAGAGAGAGAGAGAGAGCCAACTGTAATAACAATATTTTAAAGAGATAATTATTCTAATAATAAATGTTTTGGAGGGAGGTAGAGTATTAGAAATAGCTCCTTGATAATCTAGAGCTGAACTAAAGACAAACTGATTGAAGAGTTCAGCTTAAGCAGAAGGTAAGAAAGCAGCATTGCTGTCAGAAGATAAAAGAGGAGGAAAGAGGAAGAAGCAAAGTTACATTTGGCATGTTGAGCAAAATGGCAGAAATATCATGAGGTAGAGGAATAAAAAGGTTGTTTAGATTTTCTAATGAGAAAATATATCTTAGTGTCTCGAGGAATATATTTTCGTGGTTCCGACATGAATGTAAAAATCTCGAGTTTCTGAAGTTTGAAGATAATGTTAATTCTTGAAGGTAGCTTTCTTGCTGCGAATAACACGAAAAGGAGAGCTCAACCTAGATATATTAGTTTTAGTAGAAGGGAAATAATAGAATGTACGCCTCAATGTACACTGAGGTCATCTCTGTTATGCGGTATCACACTCCGAGAGACTCCTCCCACGGGAAGAAGTATCACAGCATTTCGAACTAGCTAGCAGTACCAAAGTGCCAAAGACACCTCACCCAAAGCTGTGGCCTCTCCTGTGGAAGACTTCAGGCAGAACAAGATACAAATTTTAGAAAGTGGTAGGATGAACTCAGAGGAACAAATTTTTAACAGTTTAAGGAGAGGGACTGGAGGTTAAGAAACCTCAAGTATTCTGAGTTTACCACCAAGACGCCAAAATGGACAGGGATACGAGAAGGAGAACTAGCACTGGAGTTGCATCAACTGCATAAAGTTGCACTGAATAGAAGATTTCACTACCTGAATCATCATGACTAAAGAAAAGCTGTTGGCTGTAGTAAACTTTAAAATCACTGAAATTATTAATTTTTGAGAAATTAGTTTCTTTTGGAGATTAGATACCAGATGAAATTTTAGCTATACTATATATATATATATATATATATAATATATATATATAGCTATATATATATATATATATATATATATATATATATATATATATATATATATATATATATATATATATATATATATATATATATATATATATATATATATATATTCCGGTGGGCAAAGGCCGGAGGCCTACTAATTTCCACAGGAGTTGGAAAAGTCCTGTATTGGTCATTAGAGGCCGACGTATCCAGACACACGCGCTTGAAAGTGTGCAAGTCAAAGGAAGTTGGAAAAACAGATAAAGGGAGTGTGTTCCTGACTTTAACAGTAGAATATATGTAAGATTGAGCATAGCCGTTAAAGTTGGGGTCTGAAAGTTGGACAGAGGAAGGATGAGACTGTGTAGAAAGTCGTGTCGCACGAGCTCTTCTCAATGGAGGAGGTATGCGACGAGAGAGTTAAGAAGAGCAGTGTCCGTTGTAATAGCGATAGTATAGAAAGAGTGACGCAACAATTCGACTGTGAGAAATGGATTGGAGTGAGTTAGTAAGAACGAGAGTGTTGATGAGACGAAAAGTCAAAGACTCCACCATCTCAAGGAGAGCAGCATGTGTGGAATCACCTCAGATGCGTGAAGCACACTCCATACAGGTGCAGACAACACCCCTATAAAGAGCAAGCAAGTATGTTTTATTTTACCTAGAGTTGCCATTATTTCTCGGGGAGAGAGAGGGAAGGAGGTAAACCCAACCTTGTGATTTTTAACTCTTTTAAAAACCCATCTTCTTCACCTCTTTCTCTCTAAAACAGCTCCCAACTTTCCTATTTCCTATCTCCAGTCACCTGTGAATAACAAAAACATTCGTGTGAACATAAACAATTGTCTTCGAAACCTCATGTCACTCCGGTTACTAGAGCGACCTCAAAGAAGCTAGAAATTCAACTCAGGTTGCGAGTATGTTTTCCTTTCGAGAAATTATTCCAGTTATGTAAAGGTCTTGTCCACTCATGTATGAAGTACCGTTCTCTCGTTTTATTTTGATGTGTGGGTGTGAGTTTAAAAGTTATAAGACTAATAAACTGTCCCCTACTTTCCAATTCCTTGAGCCTCCATTTTTGCGACTGACGTTGGCGCACTATGTTTTTCTATTGGTCCTACAATAGAAAAACAACACCTTTCACATTCAAAAAATGCCATGCTCTCCCATCAATTTTAGGTGAATATTCCAAACTTTAAGCTTGTTGTTTCCTGTTCTTATATTTACTATAATTTTTACTTCGGATTTTTACATATATTTTACTATAATTAATTTTGAATTTAAATAAAGAAATATCAAGTGAATTTATTTCGAAAGGTGTAATGGAGTGTTATTTCGTAAGGGGCATTCTACTTGCGATCTCCTTCCTCTTTTCTCTGACTCTTGATCCTTATTATACGGCATTTCTGTGAACCTTTTGCTGTAGTACTAGGCATATCAAAAAACTTTTCGAAAGAGCCTGAAACAAAGCTTAAAAAATTAATAGGAAAATTAAAAATAAAATGAAAGTCATGAAAACAGAAAACTATCACACAATTTATAAACTTTTTCAAATATCTTTTTAGAAGAGGTCTTTTAAAAGAAAGCAATATATATATATATATATATATATATATATATATATATATATATATATATATATATATATATATATATATATATATATATATATATATATATATATATATATATATATATATATATATATATATATAATAAGGATGTTTTGCATTTATATCACAATTTTAATATACAATTCTATATTTTCAAATCTATTTTTATGCAATGTTTATATTTAAACTATGTTATAAATCTCTAAATTCCCGAAAATATTTTCAAATATATTTAATTTAAATATTTTCCCTTTTGACCCCTTCTGACCCAAAGGACTTACACGGTAAAATAAGCTATTCCTTAGAAGATCCCTTCGAGTTTTTCTCAATAGACGAAAATGGTTCCGTCTGGATTGAGACGACCCTTGACAGAGAAGGCCCTCTGGGAGCTTCAGCAGAGTTACGCGTCTTTGCAACGGATAATGGGGATCCTCCGTTAACGGCCGACGTTAACGTTACCGTTACTCTTCTGGACGTGAATGACTGCGCTCCGTTCGTTGTGTCACCACTCATTTATCACGTTAAAGAAAATTCGGAACCTTCCAAGTAAGATATTGTTTTAATACATTTTAGATACGCTTTATATTAATTTTAAGATATCAAATCTTTATCTATTTTCAATTTTTTATTTTCTAGCTTCTTTAAAAAATTTTCAGTTTTAATATTATTTCACATATATATATATATATATATATATATATATATATATATATATATATATATATATATATATATATATATATATATATATATATATATATATATATATATATATATATATATATATATATATATATATATATATATATATAGTATATATATATATATATATATATATATATATATATATATATATATATATATATATATATATATATATATATATATATATATATATATATATATATATATATATATATATATATATATATATATATATATATATATATATATATATATATATATATATATATATATATATATATTACAAAAGTTCTAAATGAAAATGGCTAATGCTGATTATGTAACAAAATGACAGATACTAAAGGTCATAGCTGTCTAAATTAAAGAAAATAAAGAAACTAAATGAAATAAAAGTGTTCTAGGCATAAAAGATAAAGTCCTTGAAAAAAAATATTACGTATCTTTCATCAAGAATGAAATCCATTTGAAAAGCGGAAGAAAGTAGAAATCAGTTTCACACAAAGTTTCCTACAAAGTTTCTTCGTAGGACAAATAAAAGAAAAGAAAAGGATTTAGAAAAATAATGTAATTATTATAGTGGTAGCAAAAGGAGAGTAATATAACAATTCGATTAATTAAAAAAATGGAGGTCATTAGAGTAAGTTCTTAAGGTGAAAAATTCGAATTTTTTTTTTATGGAGAGGAATGATATGATGTTTTTTCATTCAGAAATTATCATTAATCATATTAAAAACAAGAGAACAGAGTAGTGTTGAAAAGTATTGGAGTCTTCTTTGAATCAAAGCCTTATTAGAAACTTAAATAGGTAGAGAAAAATCTGTCTTTTCGAGGAATGATCATGGGTTGTTTGAGTAAAGGAACTAAAATTACTTAGAACGGATAAAGGTTCTAGCAGCATATCTCAAAAATGCTACAGCTTTGAGGGAGATTGAATAGAACAGATATGTGTGGAATTTGAGATTTACCGACATTACATCTTATTTAATTGAATTAGAGCGTCGAAATGAATGAAATATTTTTTGTTGTCCACTATTCTCAATTCATTTGGTTACTTTTAAAATTGAAAAGAGTAATGAAGATAGAGACCAATTAGCTTAACAAGAGAAGTTGCAAATTCAGAAGTTAATGTTTTTAGAACCCCTGAAAAATGGTTTTAAAACTATACTTCTTCCTAGCATTCTGCTACCAGGGAGTTGGACAAATTCAATTTTATTAAACCATTTTTATTTTTTCCCTAGCCAACGAATTTGTTCAACAAAAAACCACACATCAAACTTTCTCAATTTGTCAACTATTTGTTACCTATTTACTGAAAAAAAGAATAATACAAATGGAACTTTGCTTTTAAGGGGGTACATTTTCAAAATTTAATTTAAGATTTTGAAGGTTTGTAAGCAAACAATAAACTTCATCATAAAGAGAAATAATACAACCATTCCTGAGTTGGAAAGGTGGAGAAGGATAAAAAAAAAGAGACCTCAGAAATGTCTGTAATAGAGTGAAGGCAAAGGTATGAACATAGGATTACTCTTTATAGCAGAAGGTAAGACGATTGGGAGACGTTATGGAAAAACGTCACAAACACTAAATAAACATACGCCATGTAAGAGTTCCAAAAATAGTTTACAAAACAGAAATTAGAAATATTACTATTTTTAAAAACTAGGATGCGATTTTCAATATATATATATATATATATATATATATATATATATATATATATATATATATATATATATATATATATATATATATATATATATATATATATATATATATATATATATATATATATATATATATATATATATATATATATATATATATATATATATATATATATATATATATATATATATATATATATATATATATATATATTTCAGAATAGGTGTGATATTAGCAAGGGACGAAGATGACATTTCTCTAAATCATGGACCTCCTTTTACATTTAGTCTCAATTCAGTGACTCCGACATCGCTCTCTGAAAGCTTTCGAGTAAAATCCAACCAAAGTATGTCAGAGTAATGTATTATTATGATTATAAATTGGGCGTCTCCGGCAAAGCTTTCATATGTACTATTTATTTTAGTTAAATGTTTATCAATATATATATATATTATATATATATATATATATATATATATATATATATATATATATATATATATATATATATATATATATATATAATATATATATATATATATATATATATATATATATATATATATATATATATATATATATATATATATATATATATATATATATATATATATATATATATATATATATATATATATATATATATATATATATATATATATATATATATATATATATATATATATATTTAATTTTTATGATACAGTTGGTGAACTCGCCTACCACTTTTCTATTCAGAGTTACCTTGAGCAGATGATGCAACTCTACTCGTTTCCCTGACCTTCTTTCTTGGTAACAAATCCAGCATACTAGATCTTTTCTTAACCTCTTATGCTTCTATTTTTACTCTGTTAATTTCCTTCATCAGTAGAATTCATTCTCACCTTATTATATCTGTATAATTTCTTGTCTCTTCCATTATTCCACAAGAACGATACCTACCTTCACTTGAATTGTGCAAACCTTTTCTCCTTAACACTAAAAACTCTTTTCTCCATAGAAAACGCAGTAATTTTTATGGTTCATCTCCTTGTCCTTTCTGGCATATTGCAATAAATGTTACTTTGCTTTTTACTCTAGTAATTGTCGTTTTGTGCTCTGCTAAAGCTGAACTTCTCGTTCAAACCTTTACCTATAATTCCAGCATAGACTATTTCGAAATTATTTCTCCTCTTCCAACACCATATGGCTCAAATTTGCCTAACATTGAAATTTTACTAAATACATCATTTCTGGTTTCTCTGACCATAATGCTCAGAAGGCGTACGGTCCTGATGATATTCCTCATGTGATTCTCAAAATCTGTGCAGCTGAGCTTGCATTCTGCCTTGGTAAACTGTCTCTTTTCTGTCTTTCTACCTTCACCTCCCCTTACTACTGGAAATAAACGCTCATTCAGCCTTTGCCGAAAAACGGGGACGTCTCACAATTCTCTAATTATTGTTATATTTCTTTAATTCCCGTTCTTTCTAAAGTTTTCGATTCTATTCTTAGTAGGAACATTTGAAAAAAAATATCTCATATCTTTGAAAGCTATCTCTGATAGTCAGTATGGCTTTCGTATAGTGCTCTCCACAGTTAATCTTCTTTCCCTTTTCTCTGACTCTTGATACTTAGCACTTAAGCATGTCGGTGATTTTGCTGTATCGCAAGACATAAAGAAAGACACAGTTCTTCTTTTGAATCTATTAACAATAGTGTTCCTCAGGGATCTGTCTTATCTCCATCTCTTTTTCTACTTTTCATTAACAACATCCTCTCTATTACTTCATCACCTAACCACTCCTATGATAATACTCTACCCATAATAACTCCTTTCAATTTGAAAAATTAGCTTTTATGACCATTCATATCTTAAGCTTAAAAAAGCCCTTCTTAAAATTCTATAAACACATTACCCGCATTTTAAATTTCATCTTCATTTTCATACGCAATAGATTCTTGGGTTTCTTTCCCTGCCACAAAGATCCCCTACCGGCTTACCTGCGTTCCTCTGTTGTATATAAATATACCTGTAGTGTTTGTAATGACATCTACGTTGGCAGCACACAACACCAACTCTCCGTTAGAATAGAGGAGCATAGTCAGAACAGGAAATATTTTCACCTCATCTAATCCATCCAGTATTAGACATCACAGCCATATTAAAGATCATCCTGTAGACCATAATCATTTCTCCATTATTATTCAAACCAACCAATTTTCATATTTTAAAAATCTTAATTCATATATATATATATATATATATATATATATATATATATATATATATATATATATATATATATATATATATATATATATATATATATATATATATATATATATATATATGCATTGCCAAGCTCAAACTATCTCTTAACAACGACATCGGTCCCTTCCAGTTACTTCTCTTTTGATTGTGCTATCTCTCTGTGTTCTGCTGAAAATACTTTCCGACATTGAATTATTATTATTTTGTTCTTTCAACAATAAGAATGAATTATTTGTGTTCATTTGTGCTATGAAATAACTTTTATAACTTTAATATAATCTGAAGATGGGAATTAGAAATTTCCCGAAACATTGATAGATATGTTTTGGGATTTAATAAACCTATTTTGTTTTTTAAGAATTTATTGTTTCTCTCCGGTATATTCCGAGTATTTGTTACTTTTTCTTTTTTTTTTTTTTATATATAATAAAAACCAGATTCCGGTATATATATATATATATATATATATATATATATATATATATATATATATATATATATATATATATATATATATATATATATATATATATATATATATATATATATATATATATATATAGTCATAATTTTAAGTCCGCTAAAACTCGCAGTCTAAATACATTAAATATCCAAGTTTAAAGTTTGCTATCGGGGAATCGAACCCAGACCCTATAGCATAAGAATGATAGAGTTTTACCTCTACACTATGACGGTTTAAAAGAGAAATTCGAATAGGAGGCTCATGAAATAACAATTCATGAAGCAACATCCAAGGACTTCGATTCCTTAATAGCAAACTTTAAACTTAGATGTTTAATGTATTTAGTCTTCGAGAATTTTAGCGGACTTAAAATTATGAACTTATATGTTTTCTTCGTGAGACGGAGAGAGGCCCAGCCCGGGTCATGTTGCCTCACGCTCAAGCGCTGTCGGGGGAATTCCCTGGAGGTTGTTTTTCATGAATTATTATTCATTAGAATAAGAAGATAATAATAGTTAATTATTAGACATAATTATAGGTATATTGCAATGATACTTACTATTATATATATATATATATATATATATATATATATATATATATATACTATATATATATATATATATATATATATATATATATATATATATATATATATATATATATATATATATATATATATATATATATATATATATATATATATATATATATATATATATATATATATATATATATATATATATATATATATATATATATATATATATATATATATAAATACAAAATAAAATACAAATATAAATAACAAGGTGAATAAAATTATATATGAAATATAAGAAAATAACATAACGACTAAATGATAATATCTATATATAAAAATAAAAGATATAACACTATTTAATAAATGAGGAAAATAGAAAAATTGATTTGAATAGATGCACCCTGCAGCCTAATAACCTCTTTCACATTCATACATACATACATACAGGCATACATACGTACATGCATACATTACGAACATGCGAGTGCGCACATACTCATTCAGAGGTGTTAAAATAAATATGTTAGATATTGTTAGGTTAGCAGTCTTTGATAAGTCAGAGTGTTAATGGTATTTAAGTTTTTAGTTATTCATAGTTCAACACAGTAAGATTAGAGGAGATTTAATTATAGAGAGGTAATCACCCATGAGACAGATATAGGTTGTGAGTTAAGATAACCGTATAGAGCTAGGTTAGCTTGAAAATAATATGTAGAAACTGACAACAATATTTTCATTAAGTCATGATAAAGTTAGTTATATAATGCTAGAATGAGCGAACTTTCATGAAATGATGTTTGTTCTTGAGGAATTGATGTATGCTCGTTTTCAATGAATCATGTATGCTCGTTTTCAATGAATCATTTTGTTTATAATGGAGAATTTCTTTTACTTGATATATAAGTGCAGATAATAGATTAAGTTAAAAATACTTAATGGTTAGTAATGATAAAAAATACAAATGGCAACAGAAAGAAATGAAAATAAATGTATTTTTGTGCTTAATATGAAATATTTGCATCATATTTGAATGTAAGGCTTAATTTATTAGGTGTGTATCTAATAACTAGTCAGGTTTAGTATGATTTGTTTATATTAGTGAAACCCTTCATTGTTATTTTGATATAATGAAAAAATAATAATAATAATGATATCCACAACCATTTCAAATGTGGCTGTGGAAAGTTGTTCAAAGAAATTTAATGTCTGAGTTAGTCTTATTTTAAAGAAAGATGAAGTTAAAGAACGAAGTAGGTCTAGGTTAGGTTATATTAACTTGAAAATGCTGTAAAAAAATGGGTGGTTAGGGAAAGAGAGGAGGTTGTTAAGGGTAAAACTTCATAGATAGAGTATTATTTTGGTCTAATCATGCCTATGTGTATGTAATATATATGTATTTAGGCCTCATTGCATATAATTCACTGTCAAAATTGTAGGAATATTAATATTATGGACCGACCGAGGCCCATGCCCCAGCCCCGTCTAATAATCG
>SEYY01002807.1:37500-40000 GCA_009176605.1 Armadillidium nasatum | reverse complement strand
CAAATCATTCAATGGTATCTACCAATACAACTCTAGCACTATTTCGCATGCTTGAGATACCAATATATCAGCAATACAAGCACCCATACTTGGATTTCTATCTATATCAAGCACATTAAACTTTTTAGATGGGAGAAAACCAGAGTTTGGCGTATACAGAAAAAATACTCATGTAAATTCATATGTACTCTCGTTCTCTTCTTCTTCTTCTTCATATGTAAAAAAAAATGAATTATATTTGGACAATTTCTTCGAGCCTTAAGAATATGCAGTCCAAGACATTTAGATGAGTAATTGGATTTTATTAGAGAGAATTTTGTAGCATTAAAATATTCTTACTATATAATAAGAAGGGCTTTAAAGGAAGCAAAAAGAAAATATAATACTCAAAAAAAGATAGAATTTCAATTTAATAGGAATGTTTTGGTTTATCCGGGCAATTTTGAGAATGCTGAAATAGTTAAAAAGCATTTTCCAAAAAATATAAATTTAGTTCAGTCGGTAAGAAGTATGATTAAAAAATTTTTAAAGCCTATTTTAAAAGGAAAAATGAGAATATAGGAGAATACAAAATAAAATGTAATGACTGTAATAAAATTTTTGTAGAAGAGACGACACAAGCTTTGTGCCAGACTCTATCGAAAGCTTTCGATATGTCCAGCACCACAGCAAAAGATTCACCGAAATGCCGAAGAGCGGAGGACCAAGAGTCAGAGAGAAGGGAAAAAAGATCACCAGTAGAGCGTTTCTTTCGAAAGCCATACTGGCGATCTGAGAAAAGATTAGAAGAATTGAGATGTTTCCAAATCTTCCTGTTAAGGATAGATTCGAAAACTTTAGAAAGAACGGAGGTTAAAGAAATAGGACGATAGTTAGAGGGCTGAAAGGGGTCCTCCTTCTTCGGCACAGGCTGAATGAGCGCACGTTTCCAGCAAGAAGGGAAGGTTGAAGTAGAAAGACATAGAAGAAATAGTTTACCAAGGCAAGGTGCAAGCTCGGAAACACAAGTTTTGAGAACCACAGGAGGAATACCATCAGGACCGTACGAGTTCTTAGTGTTAAGCTCAGAGAGAGCAGAAGTGACGTCTTAGAAGAAATTACAATTTTAGGCATAAATGAGTTAGAGGGGGTTGAAGGAGTAGGAATAGCTCCGGAGTCGTCTAAGGTTGAATTTAAGGCAAAAGTTTGAGCAAAGAGTTCAGCTTTAGAGGAAGGCAAAACGGCAGTTGAACCGTCAGAAGATACTAGAGGAGGGGAAGAGGAAGAAGCAAAGTTAGAGTTGACATTTTTTGCAAAATGCCAGAAAGGGCGAGAGGAATAGGAGCCAGAAAGATTATTGCATTTGCGACTGTGAAAAGAGTTTTTAGTATCTCGAAGAATAGATTTTGCACGATTCCGGGATGAAATATAAGTAGCGTGAGTTTCTGGAGTTTGAAGACGACGGTAGTCCCTGAAGGCAGCATCCCTGCGGCGGATAGGCCGAGAACAAGCAGAGTTAAACCAAGGTTTATTAGGTTTAGTGGAAGGGAAAGAATATGGAATGTATGCCTCCATGTCAGAGAGAATCACCTCAGTTATGCGCTCTGCACACTCCGAGGGACCCCTCCCACGGAAACAGTAATCATTCCATGGAAAATCAGAAAAGTACGACCGCAAGTCAGGCCAGTTAGTGGCACCGAAATGCCTGAAACGCCTCCTCGCCGAGGGCGGGGGCCGTTCTTCCGGAAGACTTGAAGAGACAGGACAAGATACGAAGATAAGAAGATGATCGGATGAACCCAGAGGAGGAAAGAGTTTAACAGTATAAGGAGAAGGATTAGAAGTTAGAAAAAAGTCTAGAATGTTGGGTTCATCACCAAGACGGTTAGGGATACGGGTAGGGAGTTGTACCAACTGCTCAAGGTTGTTGTGGATAGAAAATTGGAAGGCGAGTTCACCAGCTGGATCGTGAGAACTAGATGAAAGCCATTGGCGGTGGTGAACATTGAAATCACCTTAAATGATGATTTCGGAGAAAGGAGAAGAAGAAAGAATGTGTTCTATTTTGGAGTTAAGATAGTCGAAGAATTTTAGATAGTCTGTAGAGTTAGGAGATAAGTAGACAGAACAAATAAATTTAGTTGTAGAGTTGCAAGAAAGTTTGAACAATAAATTTGAGAATTCAGAAGACTCCAAATTAGAGACACGAGAACAAACAACATCGTTGCACACATATGCGCAACATCCGCCTTTGGCTGAAAATTGAGGATAGAGACAATAGGAGGAAACAGAGTAGAGTTTGCTGTCAGAGCACTCAGACACCTGAGTTTCAGTTAAGAACAGGAGATGAGGTCTAGAAGAAGAGAGGTGGTATTCGACAAAGTGGAGATTAGAAAAAGACCGCGAATGTTGCAGAAATTAATGAAAAACGAAGACCGTGCACCAGGGCAAGCAGGCATAGAGGTGTTGGTGGCGCCAACACCATCAGTGGAGGACACCAACTCCCAAGTGGTGATGGGGG
>SEYY01002807.1:20000-27500 GCA_009176605.1 Armadillidium nasatum | reverse complement strand
GTCCATTTCTAGCGTTTTCCTGAGTCTATAACTGCTAAAATGTTTTTTTTGAGGGGAAATTTGACCCTTTTCAAATGAATTACGGGGCCAAACCACTTTTCGGAATAACTTGAAATTTGGATGTATATTCATAATTCTATTGGCAACAAAAGCAGACATTTGTTCCCAGAGTTATAGAAAAAATGTTAAAAGCCCAAAACTGAACAACTATAGAAAAAAAAAATTGAAAAAAAATCCACCTTATCGGTCAATAAAATTTAAAACAAAACTACAACTAAAACATTCCTTATTTTAGAAGGGTGAATAGAGAAGGTTTGGGGCTACAAATACTTCTCTGTACTTTATTCGATGCGAGTCGTTGGTTTCGAAATATAGCATCTCAAAAAAGGTACATTTTTGAATAAATTTCAAATATTTCCAAAGTTTGAGAGGCTATATCTAGCTTCAACCAAAAAGCATTTAATAATGCACTAAATAAAAATTGTAGCCCTGTCCCTCCTCTAAACAATATCCAAAAATAAAAAAAAATAATAGGTAGCGTGATTTTTAAATAATTTTTTCTCGGGAAGGGAACGATTTTTTTTTTTTTTAAATTTCAAGTTCTTATATCTTTTTTTCTAGATGTGATATCAAAAATCTGTTCTCATCAATACAAGAAATTGAGGCTAAGATTATTCAGTTAAAATTTCAGCTCATGTGGACCAGTGGTTTGACCCCGTTATTTATTTTATTCAACTTTGTGTCCAAATAACTTTCAAACCGTTATAAACTCAGAAAAATGCTCAAAATCAACTCAGAACTTTGAGAAAAAATTCATATTCCCTGAAAATTTCAGCTCAATCAGTCAAATAATAAAAAAAATTTTGTTAAACAAAATATAAGAAAATAAAGATATTTCTTCTTGGTTTTTTAAAATTTTCTCTTTTTTTCGGTTTCTTTTGACTACTCCTTTTCTGCTAGTGAATGTTCATTTTTGTGTTTTGATTTTATGCCCCCATAAAGATTTGGTTAAAAATTTTTTACTTGTACCACCCTGAGGTCCTCTTCTAATTTTCTGACTGCAGATGTTACATTTAACTATTTCGAGCCTATCCTGAAACATTGTAAAGTACTTCCATACTGCTGAAGCTAATATTTTAACCATATTGATTTAAAACATAAAAAAAAAAAAATAATTTTTAAATAATGTAGCTAATTGATTCAAGTTTGATAAGTTTGATACATAGAAATGATATAACAATGATATGTATAAATATAGGTTATATTGATAATTTTATATCTTACATTTTTCAAACTTTACTTTGTGGGCTTATAGGTAAATCTGTTGAATCACTATTATGAAACAAAAAAATTTTTTTTTTTTTTAATTTTTAGACTTTTTATTATACAAAATCTGTAATTTTCTGACATTTTTCCGGAGAAAATGCATATAATCATTAATTTAGGTGAATGGTGGCTATTGTACGCCTTTCTTATAAATTAAATTAAATTAAATTTAAATTAAATTAAATTCAATTAAATTTATATCTAATTGTTTTAACCTAAAATTTATTGCTTTTGACCTCTTTACAAATTTTAGGCAACCCCGGCCCCGGCAAAATTCCAGCATCGGTCGGTCCCTATACCTTATTATATATATATATATATATATATATATATATATATATATATATATATATATAATATATATATATATATATATATATATATATATATATATAATATATATATATATATATATATATATATATATATATATATATATATATATATATATATATATATATATATATATATATATATATATATATATATATATATATATATATATATATATATATATATATATATATATATATATATATATTATATATATATATATATATATATATATATATATATATATATATATATATATATATATATATATATATATATATATATATATATATATATATATATATATATATATATATATATATATATATATATATATATATATATATATATATATATATATATAATATATATATATATATATATATATATATATATATATATATATATATATATATATATATATATATATTATATATATATATATATATATATATATATATATATATATATATATATATATATATATATATATATATATATATATATATATATATATATATATATATATATATATATATATATATATATATATATATATATATATATATATATAATATATATATATATATATATATAATATATATAATAAAAATATCATTAAATTTTTTTTATTTCTTAAAATATAATAAAATAATTATGTTATTATAATTCTTTTATTTTAATTATTTTATAATTATTATTATTATTATTATTATTATTTATTATTTATTATTATTTTTATTATCATTATTATTTTTAAAATAGAATTATTAAAATTAAACTTTAATTGTAATTATAATTAATAATGGAAAAATTCTGAAAATGTTAAAAATAATAATAATAATAATAATAATAATAATAATAATAATAATAATAATATAATAATATTGATTAAACACCTGAAAGACATTTTAACAAGCAACAAATCACTATAAATGAAATAAATGAAAGCATTTAAAAAAAAATTAACAATATATATATATATATATATATATATATATATATATATATATATATTATATATATATATATATATATATATATATATATATATATATATATATATATATATATATATACAGTGTTTCTCAACGTTTTAGGCCTCACGAACCCTTAAAATCCCATCGACACCCTAATTATTTTTCACGCATGGCTGGTGTGAAATTCAAAAAGAGCTGATTGGGAAATTTAACTTACAGCTGATTAAGAAATAAAAAATATAAACGACAATTATTTTATGAGAACAGTTTTACTTCAAGTTTTTTAAAATTCATTCGAAATTTTGTACGGTTATCTTTTTTTTATTTATTTATTTATTTTTTATTTTTTTAAATTTTTTTATCCTATTTCTACCCAAGTATATGAGATCGACGATAACCCGCTAGTCGCGATCCCCGCATTGACTTAAAAACTGAAAATATATATATATATATATATATATATATATATATATATATATATATATATATATATATATATATATATATATATATATAATATATATATATAAGATATTTACTTTTTAAATTAAATCTTTTATGAACGTTTAATGAATCGACGTGAAAAAGCTTTTGAAATCTCTTTGCAAACCAGGTACCAATATTGAAACCAGACAGAGTTTCAGGTTACTTTAGATTATATTGACGTCTGAGTAGTAGTTCCATGAGTTAGGTTTGGTATGTTGCTACCACGTTAATTAAAAGATGTTATCTTCATATATATATATATATATATATATATATATATATATATATATATATATATATATATATATATATATATATATATATATATATATATATATATATATATATATATATATATATATATATATATATATATATATATATATATATATATATATATATATATTATATATATATATATATATATACATATCCGAGTTTGTGAATATTTATAAATAATAGAATATTAAATATTATTTTTCAGTATCATTATATCATTATTACTGTACTCTTAATTTTAATTTTATATTATTTTTTTTTAATAATAATAAAAATTTCTTTTTTTTTTTTTTTTTTTTTTTTTTTTTTTTTTTCCCCCCCCCAAAAAAAAAAAAAAAAAAAAAAATTTTCAATCAGATTTAAATTCCCATTAAATCTCCTTAAGTATTTAAGAGGATTTATTTTCCCATTTAACTTATGCTAGCAATAAGCTTTTATTTTTAGAAATTCTGTTATTAATATACTCTACTTGAAAGTCGAAATGCTTCCTCATAATTTGTAATAAAATTATGTAGCTTCGAAAAATTATTTTCATATTTTCATAGTTTGCAAATCAATATTACTGCTGAAAATGTAGGTATTTAATAATCGAAATTTTTTTTTATTGCATTAGAAATTTATAATTTAATTTAGCTATGATATGCAAATTTATACTTAAATTCCGAAAAAAAAAAAAACACCACTATTTATTCATTTAGTATTTATTTTTGAATAGGTGGATGAATAGGAAGTAAATATTAAAAAACATGGTCTGAGTGTATGTATATTTTCATCTTTTCATCTTTTTGATTGAGAATTCACGTACACACACACACACACACACACACACACACACACGCAACCATATATATATATATATATATATATATATATATATATATATATATATATATATATATATATATATATATATATATATATATATATATATATATATATATATTATTATTATTTCACCTATGGTGGGCAAAGGCCAGAGGCCTACCAAAATTCCACCAGAGTTAGGGGGAAAGTCGGGAACATGGTCAAATTAAAGGCCGACGTGACCTGATACACGGCGTTTGAAGGTGGCTAAGTCATAGGAAGTTGGGAAAATAGATGAAGGAAGTGTGTTCCAGACTTTACCAGTAGAGTACATGTAAGATTGAGCATAGCGGTTAAGTCTGGGGTCAGAGAGTTGGACAGAGAAAGGATGAGAATGTGTAGAAAGACGAGTCGCACGAACCCTTCTCAGTGGAGGAGGTATGCGACGAGAGAGTTCAGAAGAGCAGTGTCCATTGTAATAGCGATAGTAAAGAGAGAGTGACGCAACATTTCGACGGGCAGAAAGAGATTGAAGAGAATTAGTGAGAGCAGGAGAGTTGATAAGGCGAAAAGCTCTAGACTCCACCTTTTCCAGGAGAGCTGTATGAGTGGAACCACCCCAGATGTGTGACGCATACTCCATACAAGGGCGAACAACACCCCTATACAGAGCAAGCAACTGGGGTGGTGTGAAAAAATACTGAAGGCGCCTCAGAACACCCAACCTCTTAGAAGCTTGTTTAGAAAGAGAGGTAATGTGATCTTTCCAAGAAAGATCACGAGAAAAAGAAACACCGAGAATATTAAGGAGAGATGAAGGTTTGAGTTGCGTGTTTTCGAAGAAGATATCGTAGTTGTATGTGGAAGATTGTGGCGAGTAGAGAGATGGAGGAATTGAGTTTTTGAGGCATTGAAAACAACCATGTTTTCTCTGCCCCAATTTGAAATGAGAGATAGATCAGAGGTTAGTCGCTCTACCACCCTCCTTGCCTCTATTAACTGTTGCTGGGAGGGGCGCTTTTCAAAATGAAAAGAGTAATGAAGGGTGGAGTCATCAGCATAGGAGTGGATAGGAGATGAAGTAATAGAGAGAAGGTCATTGATGAAAAGCAGAAAAAGTGTTGGGGATAGGACAGATCCTTGAGGAACACCACTATTTATAGATTTATAGGATTTTCGGTGGCCGTCTACAACAGCTGCTATAGAAAGACCAGAAAGGAAATCAGAGAGAAAATCACAGAGAGAAGGATAGATTCCGAAAGAGGGAAGTTTGGAAATCAAAGCTTTGTGCCAGACTCTTTCGAAAGTCTTCGATATGTCTAGCGCCACAGCAAAAGATTCACCGAAATGCCGAAGAGCGGAGGACCAAGAGTCAGAGAGAAGGGAAAGAAGATCACCAGTAGAGCGTTTCTTACGAAAGCCATACTGGCGATCAGAGATAAGATTAGAAGAATTGAGATGTTTCCAAATCTTCCTGTTAAGGATAGATTCGAAAACTTTAGAAAGAACGGAGGTTAAAGAAATTGGACGGTAGTTAGAGGGTTGAGAGGGGTCCCCCTTCTTCGGCACAGGCTGAATGAGCGCACGTTTCCAGCAAGAAGGGAAGGTTGAAGTAGAAAGACATAGACGAAATAAGTTTACCAAGGCAGGGTGCAAGCTCGGAAGCACAAGTTTTGAGAACCACAGGAGGGATACCATCAGGACCGTCCGCCTTCTTAGTGTTCAACTCAGAGAGAGCAGAAGGGACATCTTTAGAAGAAATTACAATTTTAGGCATAAATGAGTTGGAGGGGGTTGAAGGAGTAGGAACAGCTCCGGAATCGTTTAAGGTTGAATTTAAGGCAAAAGTTTGAGCAAAGAGTTCAGCTTTAGAGGAAGGCAAAACGGCAGTTGAACCGTCAGAAGATACTAGAGGAAGGGAAAGAGGAAGAAGCAAAGTTAGAGTTGACATTTTTTGCAAAATGCCAGAAAGGGCGAGAGGAAGAGGAGCCAGAAATTATTGCATTTGCGACGGAGAAAGAGTTTTTGGTATCTCGAAGAATAGATTTTGCACGATTCCGGGATGAAATATAAGTTGCGTGAGTTTCTGGAGTTTGAAGACGACGGTAATCCCTGAAGGCAGCATCCCTGCGGCGGATAGCACGAGAACAAGCAGAGTTAAACCAAGGTTTTTAGGTTTAGTGGAAGGGAAAGAATATGGAATGTACGCCTCCATGCCAGAGATAATCACCTCAGTTATGCGCTCTGCTCATTCTGAGGGACCCCTACCACGGAAACAGTAATCATTCCATGGAAAATCAGAAAAGTACGACAGCAAGTCAGACCAGTTAGTGGCACCGAAATGCCAGAAACGTCTCCTCGCCGAAGGCGGGGGCCGTTCTTGCGGAAGACTTGAAGAGACAGGACAAGATACGGAGATAAGAAGATGATCGGATGAACCCAGAGGAGGAAAGAGTTTAACAGTATAAGGAGAAGGATTAGAAGTTAGAAAAAGGTCTAGAATGTTGGGTTCATCACCAAGACGGTCAGGGATACGGGTAGGGAGATGCACCAACTGCTCAAGGTTGTTCTGGATAGAAAATTGGAAGGCGAGTTCACCAGCTGGATCATGAGAACTAGATGAAAGCCATTGGCGGTGGTGAACATTGAAATCACCTAAAATGATGATTTCGGAGAGAAAAGAGAAGAAGAAAGAATGTGTTCTATTTTGGAGTTAAAATAGTCGAAGAATTTTGGATAGTCTGTAGAGTTAGGAGATAAGTAGACAGAACAAATGAATTTAGTTGTAGAGTTGCAAGAAAGCTTAAGCCATAAAGTAGAGAATTCAGAAGACTCCAAATTAGAGACACGAGAACAGACAACATCGTTGCGCACATATGCGCAACATCCGCCTTTGGCTGAAAATTGAGGATAGAGACAGTAGGAGGAAACAGAGTAGGGTTTGCTGTCAGAGCACTCAGACACCTGAGTTTCAGTTAAGAACAGGAGATGAGGTCTAGAAGAAGAGAGGTGGTGTTCGACAAAGTGGAGATTAGAAAAAAGACCGCGAATGTTGCAGAAATTAATGAAAAACGAAGACCGTGCACCAGGGCAAGTCGGCATAGAGGTCTTGGTGGCGCCAACCCCATCACCGGAGGCCACCAACTCCCAAGTGGTGATGGGGGAAGGAGTGGATGAGGGGCTATGTTTGGAATCCGTCCCTCTTGGATTCTCCGAGGCAGATTTATGTTTCGCCATTTTGATTAATTTAATAGGTAATGTAAGTGTTAGCGTTTGTAAATTTGTAGGACAC
>SEYY01002807.1:12500-15000 GCA_009176605.1 Armadillidium nasatum | reverse complement strand
ATATATATATATATATATATATTATATATATTATATATATATATATATATATATATATATATATATATATATATATATATATATATATATATATATATATATATTAGAGGTGGACCGGATAGTAATTTTTTTACTATCCGCGGATGCGGTTGCGGATATTCAATTGCGGATATCCGCAGATGCCGATGCGGAAGCGAATAGTTTAATTTTTTAAGATTTTTTGACATAGATTCTTGAAGTTTTAAATATAATATCCAGAATCTATGTTAATATTGTGTGGGACGGGGACCCAACTCTTGAACACCCCACCAACCTCTTTCCCCAAACTCCACCCATTTGTAAAAATATATATATATATATATATATATATATATATATATATATATATATATATATATATATATATAATATATATATATATATATATATATATATAATATATATATATATATAATATATATATATATATATATATATATATATATATATATATATATATATATAATATATATATAGCCAGTAATTCAGTATTACCTTCACACTTCACAGTTTCACATATTCCATTTGAAGTTAATAATTGGTAAGTTATTTTTTAGAAATAAAAGCTTTCAGGTGAAAGTTTGGTTCGCTTTTCGTCGTAAATGAGGCCTGCTCCACTGAAAAACCCTCACTAGCAACACTAGTTGAAGGACATGCTAAATAAGTCCTTGCCAGCTCAGCAAGAAAAGGGAAACTTTTGCAATTATCTCTCCACTAAACCAGTTGGTCTTTATCTGCCTATTGTATCCTTTGACACTTCTGACTGTGATTCTTCATCGCTGCTGGAAGCTAGAAGATATTTCATTGATTTAGCAATGCTTAAGCTAACAGATTTTGTTTCTTTTGTATGCCTGAGAGCTTTTGCTTTTTCTTGAAAGGCGTTATTTTAGCTGTTTCTATCATCTCATCGCATAAGCATCCTAATTTGATTTTAACATTCTGAGAAACAAGTGGTTTAAAAAATTTTGTTTTGTACCTAGGATCTAAAAAGGTTGCAATTGTATAAGCATCATCATTTTCCAGGTTTTCAAATCTGTCGTTCATCTCCTTCATTAATGTTTCAGTCATCCTTGAAACTCCCTTAGACTTAATAACATTTGTTAACATAACTTTCAATGTTGAAACATGTGGTATCACATTTGACATACATGATTCAGCTGAACTTATAGTCTTTGTTAATTCTTAAAAAGGCTTAAGGATATTAATACAATTATTTAAAATGTTATAGAGGCTTTATTTTTGTGCTGCTTGAAGCATAAAGGAAAATGGCCTCATTAATTTCGCTCATCCTTTCAAGCATATGCAAACTAATGTTCCAGCGTGTTTTTTTTTTTTTATTATCCGCGGTTGCGGATATCCGCGGATGCGGATATTGGAAAAATGATGCGGATATCCGCAGTTGCGAATGCGGATGCGGATATCGGTCCACTTCTAATATATATATATATATATATATATATATATATATATATATATATATATATATATATATATATATATATATATATAATATATATATATATATAATATATATATATATATATATATATATATACAGAACTTTAGAAAATTATTTTTTAATACAATTTTGCTTTAATTAAAATGCATTTTAGTTCATGTTAAAAAAAATTACACCCAGTAGAAAAAAAAACTTATAAATGGATTTCAAATTTTTAAATGTTCTTTTATTCTTTTATTTTCATGAGTGAAAAAGAGAGACGCTTTTTCTGTCAAATGGATAACCTATTTATGAGAGAGAGAGAGAGAGAGAGAGAGAGAGAGAGAGAGAGAGAGAGAGAGAGAGAGAAAGAAAGAAAGAAAGAAAGAAAGAAAGAGAGAGAAAGAAAGAAAGAGAGAGAGAGAGAGAGAGAGAGAGAGAGAGAGAGAGAGAGAGAGAGAGAGAGAGAGAGAGAGAGAGAGAGAGAGAGAGAGAGAGAGAGAGAGAGAGAGAGAGAGAAGAGAGAGAAGAGAGAGAGAAAGAAAGAAAGAAAGAAAGAAAGAAAGAGAAGAGAAAGAAAGAAAGAAAGAAAGAAAGAAAGAAAGAAAGAGAGAAAGAAAGAAAGAAAGAAAGAAAGAAAGAGAGAGAGAGAGAGAGAGAGAGAGAGAGAGAGAGAGAGAGAGAGAGAACAGAGAGAGAGAAAGATTTATCTTCAAATCCGAAATTTAATCTTCAAATTCCCTTTCTCAAATTGTTGTACATTATTTATTTTGAAAAATGTGTTCGCTTGAAGGGGAGAAGAAGAAATGTTACATATTGTTTATTCATTTCTGTATCGTAAAGACTATATTGAGTTTCCAGAGACAAATAAAACTTTGAAATAATAATTGTTTTTATTTTGTGGCGTGTGTGATAAAATGATAAAAGGTTTCTTTTATTAATTTAATCTTTGACACTTCATTCATTCATCGTTTTTAATTGCTTTCCTTGGACGTGGTCTCCGGTTTAACTTTTTACTTTTTA
>SEYY01002806.1:25000-35000 GCA_009176605.1 Armadillidium nasatum | reverse complement strand
CACCGATAATAATCTGGATAAATCAAGTTTTCAAGAAATATTTCACATTGCAACAAAAGATATATTATTTTTATATAATAAAATTTTTTATAAGCAAACCGATGGTGTTGCCATGGGTAATTTGTTTAGAACCTACTTCTAAGTAACATTTTCAAGGGCTATTTTGAATCCATTTGTCATAATGAATGTCCGGAGAAATTCAAACCGGTTTTCTACAGAAGATATGTGGATGATTCCTTACAACTTTTTAATCCAGAAATGAAATTGTATGTTTTTACATTATATCAATTCTAAGAATTCAAATATCAAGTTCACAGTGGATGTTGAAGAAGAGAACGCCTTGGAATTTCTTGATATAAAAATATAAAAAACAACAAATTTCAAACTACCGTTTACAGGAAGTCAATATTCAGAGGATTACATACTAAATTCAGTTCTTTTATCCCATATGTATAAAAAATTAATTTAATTAAAACACTTTTCGATAGAGCATAGAGGATCTCATCTTCATACATTAATCTCTCGAATGAATAGGATTTCCTAAAAATGCTAATTCCTAAGAATGGATTCCCAGAATTTCGTAATTGATAATATATTTAAGAATCAACTTAATTTAAAATTTCTTCAGAAATCCTCAATTGTTTTAACAGTACGAAAAGATACTCTGTATATTAAATTACTCTTTCTGGGGAGACGGCTTTGAGAAATTGAATGCAGAATTATAAGCATTTTAATTAAAAAGAAATTACCCTCAGTTTATATTCAAATTAGTATTTTCTAATGAAAATAAAATAATATAAAAAAATAAAATAATATAAAACAATATAAAAGTTAAAGAAAAACTTACCTTACCTTTATGTTGTTCATCAGCGATTTAAAAATACAAGTGTAGTGACTGTAATGCCACCTACATAGAAAAGACGACACAAAGTTTTTCTGTTTGCATTGCTGAACATAAATTTATCTCTTATAGAATTTTGGAACATTTGCATCATCCTCCGAACTCAGCCATTAACACTTATTCTCTTCAGAAGGATCATCCTATACAAGATTCAAATTTTATAATTTTGGACTCTTAATTTGAACCTAACCTCCAATCATTAGGATTCTTATTTATTTGGTCCCACACTCCAAATTTAAATGAAAATTTGCTTTCAGAAAATGTTTTAATATTGAAG
Source organism: Armadillidium nasatum (assembly GCA_009176605.1). Taxonomy (NCBI): domain Eukaryota; kingdom Metazoa; phylum Arthropoda; class Malacostraca; order Isopoda; family Armadillidiidae; genus Armadillidium; species Armadillidium nasatum. Next base: position 33,822 of record SEYY01002806.1, on the reverse strand, counting down.
TAGAATTTTGAAATTTGGCCGTACTTTTTACAATTTATTTATTTTCAATATAATGAATTTCATATATTTATTTATTGATATAACTTTTATGTGATATTTTTTTTTTTGAATTTTATATATTTGAAAATTTTTATATAATATTTTTAACTGTAATCAAAGCCTTGCTAATGGGCAGAAGCATTAAATCACCCGAAACTTGTCGGTAATAAATGTTTTAAAATGTCTTAATTCTTTTACCTCTTTTTAAATTCCGCCTTTAGAAGAGAGGGCGTTTTTTTTCGCACATCACCACCACTCACGGACAATGCCCTATTCAAGGATGGAGTATACAAATATATATATATATACATATATTATATATATATATATATATATATATATATATATATATATATATATATATATATATATATTATATATATATATATATATATATATATATATATATATATATATATATATATATATATATATATATATATATATATATATATATATATATATATATATATATATATATGAGGTTGAGATTCAAGATTCAACTTTTTTGTCCCTACGTAGAAATGAGAATACCCTTTGCTGCGGGTAAAGCCACACCAGGAACAGAAATAGAAAAACAAGAGGAAGTGTCCTTCGTTAGTAGTTAAATTTCCGCAAAGGTATTGACAAGAAAGCTGGGAGAAATGAAATTGTCAGAAATGCGAAGGAGCCGGTGCTGTATGTGTGGTTTTGGAGCTGAGGGAGTAGTTGAAGAGTCATTATCAATAGCCACCTCTATTGATTTGCCTGGCTATTTAACTGAAAATAACAAGGGTGGGGGGAACACTTCAGTGCGTCATTACCAAAGGTAGGTACTGTGGTAATAGCACATACCTGGAGCTCTGCTGGAGGAGGAACGAAGACGAGACCTCGAAGGTGTCGGAGAGCGAGTACGATGAAAGGAGGTTGAAGAGGGAAAAACTGCTGCATTCATGTGGTCAAGATTTCTATCTTGGCCTCCAGCCTAATCATCCTGGTGAAGAGGTCTTGCTTCGGGAACACAGCAGGATGGCAGGATAGGAGACAGTGACAGAAGCAGAAACAGGAGCAGGAGGTTGTGTTGAGAGTACCAAGAGGGTGTAAGAAAGAGCTGCAGAATAAGTAGGAAAGGAAAAAGGAATTGAAGAGAGAGAGAGAGAGAGAGAGAGAGAGAGAGAGAGAGAGAGAGAGAGAGAGAGAGAGAGAGAGAGAGAGAGAGAGAGAGAGAGAAAGAGAGAGAGAGAGAGTATTCATTATCCTCTCTGCTGTAAAAGCTATCTCTTGCAAGGAGGTTGAAGGATCTGATGAAGCGAAAATGTCTTGCACTGAGGAAGGCAGTTAATTAATATAAAGGGCCCTCAATATGCCAAGTTCTGTGTCGGTTGGTGGTGTACCATGATGGAGGACCATCATGTGGGTGAGTAATTATCTCGGGATTCGATTCTCGCGGATCTCTCCCTACAAGAGGCGAGCGAATATCTCTTCAGACGTGTTGGCCACACGCTATATGATAACCAAACCAAGGTCGGAATAAGGGTCTGTAGTTAAATGGAGCGAAGTCTAGATTCTGAACGAGAAAAATAACATCTTTCAATTGGGCGTATTCGACTGAACGACTACACTTGAATGAGATAAAATTGTCGCTTATTGCAATAATTTAAGCTCTTGTTCTCTCATATAGGACATTTTCAAGGAAATGACTTAATATTTAGCAACGAAGCTTAAATTTTAAAAAGCATAAAATTTTTACAAAAATAATATGAATATTGAAAATTGTTAACTATTATACGAAAATAAATGAGTTTGAATGCTAAACTTTACATTAAGAATTCCTTTTTTATCTTCGCAAGTAATTATTTTGAGGTGATTAAATTTTCCTTATATATGATCTTTTCTTCCCGCTTAAGTTTCCTTTTTGGAAAAGACTCTGGCAGTTTATGTTCACAAAAGTCATTTTCCTAGGCAAAATTCTACAGTAATTTAAAAATATTGTTGTTATTTGTTTTGCATAATGAACCAACATATTCTGTTGAATCTTACTTGGACCTTAACTGTGCTCTGAGTACTAAAATAAGAAGATAATTTTGCAGGTTTATAATTGCAGGAATCAACCAAGGAATCATTTACCTTTAATTGCTCCTTTATTTTTCTTTTGGCCTTTCTTATATATATATATATATATATATATATATATATATATATATATATATATATATATATATATATATATATATATATATATATATATATATATATATATATATATATATATATATATATATATATATATATATATATATATATATATATATATATATATATATATATATATATATATATATATATATATATATATATATATATATATATATATATATATATATATATATATATATATATATATATATATATATATATATATATATATATATATATATATATATATATATATATATATATATATATATATATATATATATATATATATATATATATATATATATATGTATATATATATATATATATATATATATATATATATATATATATATATATATATATATATATATATATATATATATATATATATATATATATATATATATATATATATATATATATATATATATATATATATATAGGTGTTTGATTGCTCTGACAACAAATCCTACTTTGTTTCCTCCTACTCTCTCTATCCTCAATTTTCAGCCGAAGGGGGATGTTACGCATATGTGCCCAACGATGTTGTCTGTTCTCGTGTCTCTAATTTGGAGTGTTCTGAATTCTTTACTTTATGGCGTAAGCTTTCCTGCAACTCTACAACTAAATTCATTTGTTCTGTCTATTTATCTCCTAATTCTATCGACTATAAAATATTCTTCGACTATCTTAACTCCAAATTTTTTTTTTTTTTTTACATGTTGCATGTTTTTTTTTACAGGCAGAGCCCTTTTTAAGGAGGGGGCTTAATAAAGAGATAAAAACTCATCTAATACCGAACCTAACGTAGATCCCTCTGGTGGGCGCAGACAGAGGATTTAAAGAGAGGTAGGTTAAAGTCAGCAGGAAAAACAGACGAAGGAAGGGTGTTCCACAGAACAGAGGTGGCTGAAAAGAAGGAGGTACCACATCGTGCAAGTCTAGAGTTTGCTATGCTCACACAAAATTCATGTACAAACAAAACACCCGTTGTGCTGCGAGGAAGACGCAATGGTGGAGGAATGCCGTTGTAGGATCTATAGAAAAGGGAGAGTGCGCCAACGTCACGTCGCAGAGAAAGAGAGTCAAGGGAGTTTGAAAGTAGGGGACAGTTTATATGTCTTTTATCCTTAGACTCAACCTTATCCAAAAGAAGGGTGGATCCGGAACCACTCCACACATGAGAACAGTACTCCATACAAGGATGGATAAGATCCTTATATTGTTGGAGTAACTGTTCAGAAGGAAAAAATTCCCGCAACCTGAACAGAACCCCCAGCTTTTTTTAGAGGCCACCTTAGCAACCGTTATGATATGAGGTTTCCAAGATAATTCATTGTTTATGTTCAGACCAAGAATATTTGTTTTTCACAGGTGAAACGGGAGAGACGTCGAAAGAGATAGGAAAGTTAGGAGGTGCTTTTGAGAGAGAGATGAGATGAAGTTGAGTTTTCAAAGAGTTGAATTTCACGTTTGCGGTGGTACTGTTGCAAATTAATCATCTGCAACCAAGGATATGAGTGGAGATAGAACTTGATATTTCAGTGTGTTTTTTTTAAAAAAAAAAAAAAAAAAAAAAAAAAAAAAAAAAGGGTATCGTACTTTACGCTAAAATTATGTACATATGTAAGTACGTTACGTTCTTCAACAGACTCGGATCTAACTGTATTTCTGAGTTGCCAATTTCCTTTTATTAAAAACCTTTATATTTTTGATAAAGAAAGCCATTATCTTTCATTCTTCTATTAAAAGTTATTAAATATAAATAACGATTTAATAATATATTACTTTAAAAATTAAAAGTAATAATTTAAAACTTTAAATGGACTGAATTATTCATCTGGCGATTGCTGGAGTCCGGAACTCATGGGAAGTATGTCAGGAGACAGAATTGCTACACATTCCAAATTTTTTTATCTTAAAAATATTTCAATAAGATATAAAATGAAAGTATTGCTATTGCAATGATTGTATTTGTATACAAATATACAAACTAAATTTATTTATATTTTTCATATGACTAATGAAAAAAGTTAGTCATAGAAATGAAATTTACATTTTTTAATTTACTCTTTAAGGTTGGCGAAATTTGGTTTACAACATGGCCGAAAATTATTGTGTTTGTAATATATTTACGTTTAAGCTTTTAAATAAGTTAGAAGCTTTTTATTCAACGAAGAGAATATTTTTAAAACAAACAAAATTACATATTTTAATTTTATTAAACATATGTAACTATTTATCATTTTTAAAGATTACAAACTTATTTTTTGTTATTAATCTAGTGATATTTTGCAACGATTTTATAGTAATTATAGTAAAACACCTGGTTAATGAAAAGTATCTCTGGAATGCACTAGAGAATGGGAAGAGAATAAAGAAAATTTTATTTTAGGGGTAATTGAAGCCTTTATGTCGCAGCTTATACCTGTTCAGCCAAATTTAAAAATTTAGAAGAAAACACACACTTCTCCTGTTAAAAGATTTTCTTGTTTTTTTATTTAAGAAACAGAATTACTTTTCCGTCGTCTAGCGGAGTATAAAATAGGTGGAATTTGCATACTTTCGGCATTCTAGCTCGTTCTTTATTATGAGAAGGTGTTAGAATTTTTAACCTGCAAATATCATGGAACTGTAGCTCACCTCCCTTGTATCATTTTAAAGCGTTTATTTAGTTCCATTATTTTAAATTTGATTTGCAGGTTAAATTATTATCTTTTTTACATTTTTGCATAGTCGTTTAGACTATTGCAATCCCAGTTAGGTTATAACCTCAAATTCATTTGAGGGAGACTATAAGTCGAGGGTCATAGTTGTTTCTTTTTTTTTATAAAACAACTTGAAGGAAAATTTATTAACTTTGCTCGATTTGGTTTAATTCTTAGTTAGGTTTTTTTCGGTACGCCTCACCTATTTAGGTAAGTTAAGAAGAAAAGAAAGTACCGTGTTTTTTCTGACAATTTAATTCCGAAGTTATTACTTTTCTAGAATTTTCTAGCTTTAAGAGAAGAGAAGCTTGTTAGATCTTCCCTTCTCTGGTGAGTACTAAGACGAAAATTCTATTGGAGTTTTAACTTAGTCTTTCCTTATTTTGGTTGATTTTTTACGCGAAGTTGCAGAATATTGAGTTCTGTCTTAAATTCTGTAACTTCCCACGTTAAAAAACAATCATCCAAATTATCTTCTAGAGTCATCACTTTCATTTATTTTCAGATGTGAGGTATTCGTCAGTAGTTAGGGAATTCCGGTTATTTCAAGTCCTTTATAATCTCTTACTTCTTTCGGTGAAACTTAAACACCTTCTTTGGTGTTCAAAAATAACATTCACAGTTTTGCCAACAACACCATGCTACACTGTTAGGTTTTTTCATTTTTTGTTTTTAGACTCATATAAACATTTAAAGTGTTAGGTTACATTTTATATTATATTTATGGTACAAAATAACCTAAATCGTTGGAAATCTTCACCAGAACAAGTGAAGAACTGGATCTGTATATAATATATCAAATATTTTAAGAGTTTGCTCGAAAAGTAACGAGGCAAATTCTTTAATCTTAACTCAAATTTATTTAAGGGTGACGATTGATTTATCAAACTCAGTTATTTATTAAGTTGACGAAGTATTATTTACTACTAAATATTAATTGTAATTAGTTTTTTTTTATTTATTTTTTTTTTTTTGACTCTTTAACAAATATTTTGTATATTATTTTACATTAATTAGATATAAGTTATATATATTATTTTATTTTATTCATTTTTTTTTTTTTTGTATATAATTAACTTTTCATATGATAACAAAATCACATTAACGTAGAGTCAACAACATTTGAATTATATTTTATTCATTATATTCAATACAGACTCCTTTGACTATCTTTATAATAAAAATAAACATGAAAATTATTCTCCCTTTTATCCTCTCACTTCCTTCAGTTCTGAAGGCAAGTCTCTTCATTTAATTTCGGATCAAGCCATTCTTAAATATCTTAGAGTATAGTTTTCACAATTCTTTTGAGATGGTTTGATTCGAAAGGAGAGGGTAGGAAGGCTAAAGTTTTATTTTAAATAGATTATTTATTTAATAAATAAAATACTTAGAGACCCAATCTTTGGCTACTCCTTTGATTTCTGACGAAAGGGGTCGTTTCATTTGAGGAAACAAAGGAGTAGGTGGAATGTGATCCAAATGAAGCTAAGAGTTAGCAATTAGAGTTGTTAATTCTCCTCATTTGCATTTCTCAAATTAAAATACTTAGAGACCCAATCTTTGGCTACTCCTTTGATTTCTGACGAAAGGGGTCGTTTCATTTGAAGAAACAAAGGAGTAGGTGGAATGTGATCCAAATGAAGCTAAGAGTTAGCAATTAGAGTTGTTAATTCTCCTCATTTGCATTTCTCAATTTAAATTCGAAATACAGTCCACTACCATCTTTTAAATGCAAATGAGTGTATCCTGTAAATTAAAATTAAATTAATCATTTCTTCATTTGGAAGTCAGCTGAGTCAGGGGGTTGTTAGGGAGGGAAAATATTTTTTTGTTTTTTTCCTTTCTGATAATCTCATGATTATTAGTTGACTGCAGTATAATATCTGACACAGGTACCGGGAAATCTCATCCATATCAGAAAAAATGGAATTCGAAAGTTGAAGAAGAGAAGCAACTCTAGAGGCAAAAGAGGAAGCAGATTTGAAATAAGTAGAAGAATGGAGAGTTGAGTCGTCGGCATAAGAATGAACAAAATTTGAAGTACAGCTGAGGGGTCGTTGATGAAAAGTGAGAATAAAGTAGGAGAAAGAACAGAACCCTGAGGAACACCCCAATTAATAGGGAAAGAAGAAGAAGTCGCTCCATCAACTCTTCGCTCAAACTTTTGACTCTAATTCAACCTTTGACGATTCTGGAACTGTTCCTCCTATTTCAACCCCCTCCAACTTATTTATGCCTAAAATTGTAACTTCTTCAAAAGACGTCATTTCTGCTTTTTCTGAGCTTAATACTAAGAAGACGTACGGTCATGATGGTAATCCTCGTGTGGTTCTCAAAACTTGCGTTTCCGAGCTTGCACCCTGCCTTGGTAAACTATTTCGTCTATGTCTTTCTAAGTCAACCTTCTTTCTTGTTGGAAACGTGAGCTCTTTCAGCCTGTGCCGAAGAAGGGGGACCCCTTTCAACCTTCTAACTATCGTCCTATTTCTTTAACCTCCGTTCTTTCTAAAGTTTTTGATTCTATCATTAACAGGAAGATTTGGAAACATCTCAATTCCTCTAATCTTATCACATATTGTCAGTATGACTTTCGAAAGAAACGCTCTACTGGTGATCTTCTTTCTTTTCTGTCTGACTCTTGGTCCTCCCCTCTTCGGCATTTCGGTGAATCTTTTGTTGTCTCTCTGATTTCATTTCTGTTCGTTTTATAGCAGCTGTTGTAGAAAGCCACCGTTCATCCTTTAAATCTATAAATATTGGTGTTTCTCAAGGTTGTGTCTTATCCCCAACACTTTTTCTGTTTTTCATTAATGACCTTCTCTCAATAACTTCATCTCCTATCCACTCCTATGCCGATGACTCCACCCTGCATTATTCCTTTCAATTTGAAAGGAGCCCCTCCCAACAGCAATTAATAGAAGCAAGGAAGATATCCTTGGAGCAACTGATCTCTGATCTTTCTCCTATTTCAAATTAGGGCAGAGAAAACATAGTCGTTTTCAATGAATCAAAAACTCCTTTTCTCTATCTTTCTACTCGACACAATCTTCCACACAACTATGATATCTTCGTTGAAAAAACACAACCCTAGCCTTCATCTCTCCTTAATATTCTCGGTGTATTTTTATCTCGTGAACTTTCATGGAAAGATCACATTATTTCTCTCTCTAAGCAAGCTTCTAAGAGGTTAGGTGTTCTGAGGTGCCTTCAGAATTTCTTCACTCCACCCCAGTTGCTTGCTCTGTATAGGGGTGTTGTTCGCACCTGTATGGAGTATGCGTCACACATCTGGGGTGGTTCCACTAATACAGCTCTCCTTGAGAAGGTGGAGTCTAGGGCTTTTCGTCTTATCAGCTCTTCTGAACTCACAAATTCTTTCCAGTCACTTTCTGCCCGTTGAACTGTTGCATCACTCTCTCTATACTATCGCTATTCCAATGAACACTGTTCTTCTGAACTCTAACGCCGCATACCTCCTCCATTGAGAAGTGCTCGTGAAACGAGCCTTTCCATAGACTCTCATCCTTTCTGTGTCCAACTCTCCGACCCCAGACTTAACCGCTATGCTCAATCTTACATGTACTCTACTGGTAAAGTCTGGAACCCACTCCCTTCATTTATTTTCCCAACTTCCTATAACTTACACACCTTTAAACGCCGTGTATCTGGACATGTTGGCCTTTTAAATTGACCCGATCTCTGAATTGTTCCCTAACTTTAGTGATAACCTGGTAGGCCTCCGGCCTTTTCTCCCCAGAGGATATATATATATATATATATATATATATATATATATATATATATATATATATATATATATATATATATATATATATATATATATATATATATATATATATATATATATATATATATATATAAATTATTTCTACC
>SEYY01002806.1:7500-12500 GCA_009176605.1 Armadillidium nasatum | reverse complement strand
TATATATATATATATATATATATATATATATATATATATATATATATATATATATATATATATATATATATATATATATATATATATATATATATTATATATATAAATTTTTGATATATTTAGTAATTACCAGTTATGGTAGGTCACTACTAAAATAACAAAACTTTAGATATATTAAACATGCAATTAACAATAACAGAGGCGCTACTTATGATGTTTACTACAATAATTCTAGTAATAATAATTTCAGTGATGATATTTACTTCAATAATAATAACAATAATAATAATAATAATAATAATAATAATAATAATAATAATAATAATAATAATAATAATAATAATAATAATATAAAATAAAAATAATAATAATAATAATAATAATAATAATAATAATAATAATAATAATAATAATAATAATAATAATAATAATAATAATAATAATAATAATAATAATAATAATAATAATAATAATAATAATAATTATAATAATGTTTTAATTTTTAACATTATTATTATTCTGATAATTCATAGTTACAGTTAAGATAATAATAATAATGATAATAATAATAATAATAATAATAATAATAATAATAATAATAATAATAATAATAATAATAATAATTACATATGGGATGAAAATACCAAAATAAGAATGATAGTAGTAGTAGTTAAAAACTAAAACACCGCTGCAGTTACTGCCATTTATAATAAAATTAATAAAAATAATAATAATAATAATAATAATAATAATAATAATAATAATAATAATAATTCTTACTATTTATAGTTACAGTTAATAATAATAATAATAATAATAATAATAATAATAATAATAATAATAATAATAATAATAATAATAATAATAATAATAATAATAACAATAATAATAACAATAATAATAACAATAATAATAATAATAATAATAATAATAATAATAATAATAATAATAATAATAATTAGATATGGGATAGAAATACTAAAATAAGAATGATAGCAGTAGTAATAAAATACTAAATACTATTGCGATTACTGCTTTTTATAATAAAAAAATTCATTAATAATAATAATAATAATAATAATAATAATAATAATAATAATAATAATAATAATAATAATAATAAAAATAATAATAATAACAATAATAATAATAATAATAATCATAATAATAATAATAATAATTTAAATAATAATAATAAAACAATGTCATTAACAATGATAGATAACAATAATAATTAAAATAATAATAATCATACTAATAATTGCAATAATGGAAATAATATTAGTGAATACTGTAGAATATCAATTTTAATAATAATAATAATAATAATAACAATAATAATAATAATAATAATAATAATAATAATAATAATAATAATAATAATAATAATAATAATAATAATAATAATAATAATAAAACAATGGCAGTAGCAATGATAAATAATGAAAATAATAATAATCATACTAATAATAGCAATAATAGAAATATTAGTGAATACTATACAATATCTATTTTTAATAATAATAATAATAATAATAATAATAATAATAATAATAATAATAATAATAATAATAATAATAATAATAATAATAATAATAATAATAATCTATCAATACAAATTTATACACATTTTTTAAATTTTGCGCGTATAGAATTTTATTTATATTTCATTTTTGATATTGACTGGAGAAAATTATATAGAATGATGGAGGTGTAGCTCACTGATTGTCGTGCTTAAGTAAGTCTGTATAAAGGGTTTTTTAGGTTGTTGTTATTTTGTAGGATTATTCCTCTCTCAGTTTGATTGTTTAATTGTTTTTTTTTTTAGAAATTCGTATGTTTTTTTTTTATTACTTGTGTATTTCCTTTAGGAGAGAGAGGTTTAGAAGATCATCAAATTGCAATATGTTAAGTTTTTTTTTAATAAAGGTGGTGTATGACTATAAAAATTTCTGCTACCACTGAGAAGTCTTATGATTCGTTTTTCCATTGTTATGATTTGATGTGTATCTGTTTTAAGTGTTATTCCATTTACGGAGAGACAGTAAAGTATGTGGGAGTAAACATGTGGAAAATATATTTTTCGTAGAACATACAGTGGAATTTATTTTGCTAATTTTACAAGGGTGTGCATGTACTTTGTGAGTTTCTTTACAAATGTGTTTGTGGGTTCTTTAAATGTTAGTTTGTCATCTATTATGACTCCCAGGATTCTTGCGGTACTTGTCTGGGTTAGTTCAATATCGTTTATTTTAATTTTAAAATTATTTCCTATGTTTTTGTTGCTTATTATAATATAAGATGTCTTTAGTATTTCCTAATGATAGTTTATTTGCTTCGACCCATCTCGTGATGTTTGCTAAAGAGCTGTCAACTTTTTTTGGGAGTGTTTCAGGGTTCTTGTCATTGATCAATATAGATATATCATTTGCAAACGAGACAGAAAAGGAGTTGTGTCAGCTTGTTAAGTCGTTTGTATATACGAAAATAGAAGTGGAGCTAGTATGAACCCCTTTGAAACACCAGTTTTTATTTATTGCGTGATATAAAGAAAAACACCCAACTTTACATATTGTTTTCTACCTTTGAAGTAAGTTTCAAACCACTGTAAGATATCATGGTCGATTGTGTCAAACGTTTTGGTGAAGTCTAGTAGAAGAAGAGCGAATGACTCTTTATTTTCTAAATTTTTGTAAAGTTTTTCTGTCAAAGATAAGCACGTTCGAAAGTTGAATTTCCTTTTCTGGAGCAGAACTGGAAATCGCAAAGTAATGAGTTTGAGGTGAAATATTCAGTCAGCTGCTCAAATATTATTTCGAATAGTTTGCTGCTTTTAGAGAGGGAAGAATCATCTTTCTTAAATAGTCACGCGGGAAATTTTAAGAATAGAGGGAGAAACACCTAAAAGGATTGAAAAATTGAATAAGTGAACTAATGGGGTGGAAATGTTGTCAGCGCTAGCTTGTTTTTGTGGTTTAGGACGCTCAAAATATCACATTTATTTATTTTTTAGGTCAGCTATTAATATTTTGGACATCAAAAATGAAGTGATGTTTTCAAATGAGAAGTTTAAATTGCACTGAGGTAAAAATGTATCAAAGTTTGTTTCCTCTATTTGTTCAAAAGTAGTTTCCAATTTTGATAAAATAACTATTGAGTGAGTCTGCGAATTTTCTTTTGGTCTGTTGAGATTTCCGATTTATTGAAAATTGATTTATATTTATAATTGATTTATACGCGATTTCGACGGCGAAACTAAACTGCGTGCACACTCATTTCGATTCCTCACCGGTCATCAGCCTCCGTACTATTTCTTTGATATTTTAATTTTTATAATAATTTAAAAAAAAAAAATAAATTTAAATGGCTTTTCCTTAAATGCAAAGAGAGCACATTAAGATTATGGATTAAATGATTTGTTTTCTGTGCAATCTGAATGATTTTTCCTTTTAATGATAGAATTTTGAACTGCAAGCCATTGGAATAGCAATATAATCAAAATAATTATGTAAATTAATATCATATATACTCTCTATCTGAATTTCATTTGTTTGCATAATTATATGTAGGTTTCTTTCACAGATAATGTTAATAAAACATATACGCATTCTAATTTCAATTTCCTTTCTGGAGTTTCTATACAATTTCAACCTTAGGTGATGCTTCAAATAACATGTTTTTCACTTTCATGAGTTCTATTACTTCTCGTGACAATTTGTTGTAATAAAAGAATGAAAAATATCCACAGTTATATGAGAGATGAGTAAGTGTAATTTCAAATATATTAACTAATATACATTTTTATTTAAAAAGGAGTCTAACACATTTCCTTTTACCGATATAAATTTTGCGTGAACTCTTGAAATATATATCACCGAATTCTTAGTATTTGAAGAGAATTTTACGAAATTCATATACCGACTAATTAATATCATTATATACCGATCGTGACTTTAAGGTGTTGATCAACATGTTACAGCTGGTCGTTGGTTAGGGATATTCGTACGAACACCCGGGTACGTAAATTTAGCACAACATATTTAAACACTTCACATTTATTTGTTGTTTTCCACTACCCATTCTTATAGTCATTTTATTAATTACTTTATTAATTACTCTTTTTAATTAACAGTTCCATTAAAGTTAGGCTCTATTCTTTCGTCTGTTGATAAATTCACCCTGAGATTAGACGTTATTCGTCCCTAATAATAATCTCATTACTTCTCTCTTATTCATCTTCTCCAACCACATTTTATTTGGTTTCTTGATATAGTTAACAAGCAAGTCTGTGGTTGATTACGCTATTAATTTTCTATATCAAGGGAGGAACTTGTTACTCAACTTTCTGCGATATTTACCGGAAATTTATCATTAAAGAGAAGTTTCGTAACACACGATATTGTAACTGTCAGGGATTATGTACTCATTTTAGGTGACCAGACTCATCTAATGGAACAAAGAAAGTTTCTTGAATGTAATCCCAATTATCAAGAAAATAGGGCTTAAATTCATGTAGCTCATATTGTTTATTCCTGGTTTGATAAACATGTAGATGAAGTTTCATGTCTTCCCTTGCCTCCACAATCGCCAAACCTTTATAATAGAACCACTGTTGTTAATATTGAAGAATAGGGTTCGATATAGCTATCAACAAACGAGCATCCCTTTGGATTTTCTTCTATTTTTGTATGAGGAATCTAAAACATCCCAATATGGACCATCCAGAACTTAAATTTGCCTATTCCTAGAACAATTCAGCGTACAATGAATGTGAATATTGATGTTACCCCATATAGAGAATAAATTCGAAAAGACACCAGGTGTTTACATATTTTTGTACAACCCATATATATATATATATATATATATATATATATATATATATATATATATATATATATATATATATATATATATATATATATATATATATAATATATATATATCCTATATAATATATATATATATATATATATATATATATTATATATATATATATA
>SEYY01002806.1:0-5000 GCA_009176605.1 Armadillidium nasatum | reverse complement strand
TCTTCCATTTCACTACGACATCTTCGAAAACAATTCAAATTTGCGTCTGTACTAATATCTTTGGAGCTAATTTTCTCGAGATCTTTCTTTGTGATAGATTAAGTTATTTTTTTTTCTAAAATGCTTCTAAGAGGTTGGGTGTTCTGTGGAGCCTTAAAAATTTCTTCACAGCAACACAGGATTTACTGATTATGCCTCACACATCTGGGATAGTTGCACTCACGCAGCTCTCCTTGAAACGATGGAATTTAGTTTTTTTATTCTTATCTATTGTTTAAATATCTTTACTACCATTATTATACCAGACACTGCTCCTCTGAGCTCTCTAGTCGCATTCCTTTTCTAATGGGAAGCTCTCATACAACACGTCTTTCTAAACAGCTTCAGAGTTTCATACTTTATATGCAAAATTCTCTGACTCAATACTTAATCTTTTGTGCTTAATCTTTCATGTACTCTACTTATAAATCTGTAACAAATTTCTGTTATATATTTTCTCAAATTCCTTTTAATGCATACCTATAAAAAGAGGGTTTTAGGACTAGTCTGACATTAATTTGCTCCTGGTTCCGGTGAAAATTACTCATCAGAGATATATATATATATATATATATATATATATATATATATATTATATATATATATATATATATATATATATATATTTACACTTTTTCTCCATTATCTCCTGTAGATGCACGGGCTGCTGGTTAGATGTTTCGGACGAAATCAGTCCATCAACGTCGATCTCCATACGCTCCTCTCTCTTCTAACTCAACCATGTATCTCCACCATTCCCTTAACACCATCCCCACATCTTATCTTTGGCCTGCCCATTCCTACCGGTCTCTATTTATAATATTGTCTTGAATATCTATTGCCGTTCATCCTCTTATCATGCCTAAACCACCGAAACTGTCTTCTCTCCATAAACTCCAATATGCTCTCCACTCCCAACTCTGCCTTCACATTATCGTTCCTCACTGTCCATTTTCATTATTTTCATTATTATCATAATTAACATTTTCATTTCACACGCTTGTATTTTGCTTTTTGTCTTGGTGTTAAGTGCCCTGGCCTTATGACCACAAATCTTTATTGGCCTCATTATGCTAGTATACAATTTTGTTTTGACCTTCCATGGCTTGCTCCAGTCCCTGAACAACGAGTACAGTGAGGCAAAATCCCCAGCAAACTTACCAACCTTATGATTCAGATCCACAGACAATTTTTTTTTGTTCCGAGATACTCAAACTGGTTCTTTTATTTCAGTATTCTAAAATCTATTCTCACAGGCTTCTCTTCTCACCAATTTAAGCTCCATTTTTACGCTACTTATCCTCATCCCCTTTGCAGTTAGGACCTCATTTCATGCAGTCTCCAATGTGTTTTGCTATATCTTCACCTATGCATATATGCAAAATTCAAAATTCTCACAATAACAAAATTTATACATATATATATATATATATATATATATATATATATATATATATATATATATATATATATTATATATTATATATATATATATATATATTATATATATATATATATATATATATATATATATATACTTACTTCTTAAAAAAACACTTAATACTCCTATGAGCTAAAAAAAAAAATTTCCTAAAACAGTAAAAAGATAAAACAATAAAACTGGCCAAAAAATAGTTAAAAACGAGAAAAAAAAGTTAAAAAAGAATTAACCTTTCCATCCGACATTCGGGGATCCTTATTAAAGGGAATCAGAAAAGCAACAAAAGAAAAAGGGAAGAATTTAGCAACTTCAAACACTAGATTTTGGTTGGTTTGAAAAATCTCATTTTTTTAAAAAAAAATAATTTTTTAAAAAAATTTTAATTTCTTCATAATTGTTTAAATTATCATTTATTTTTATTTCAAAAGGAAATCTGGTAGAATTATTTGTTTTTAATTAATAAAAGACTCCAAAAACTTTCTATTGTCACTATGGTAGCAGGAAACTAATAATTTTGCCAAATTCGTAACATTTTATTATTATTATTATTATTATTATTATTATTATTATATATATATATATATATATATATATATATATATATATATATATATATATTATATATATATATATTATATATATATATATATATATATATATATATATATATATATATATATATATATATATATATATATATATATATATATATATATATATATATATATATATATATATATATATATATATATATATATATATATATATATATATATATATATATATATATATATATATATATATAATAAGATATTATATATATATATATATATATATATTATATATAATATATATATATATATATATATATATTTATATATATATATATATATATATATATATATATATATATATATATATATATATATATATATATATATATATATATATATTATTTTATATATAAACCCTGGTTGATCACTGCACTTTTATTAGACTATACTTTTATTATCAACAAGGAAAAATTAATTTCTTTAACAACAAGCTTTCGCCCGTATTCTGGGCCTCTTTCAGGTTGAAATGGATGGCTGATCTGCTACAGAGATTCTCATGGCGTCTGGTTGATGGTTGGTTGTTTTTTTATTATTCCTTTAAGTATATCATTATTGCATGATCTGTCCTTGTCTGTATTCTTCCATTTTTCTAGTTCTTGAAAGGTCTGTGGCCATGGATCTTGATTGTTAATGGTTAATGACAAACCATAACCTAATAAGGTTTTTTCGTCTTCACTAAGTATATAGTTAGAGAGGTTTACAATAAACTCAGACCATACTAATATTGTAAACCTCTCTAACTATATACTTAGTGAAGACGAAAAAACCTTACTAGGTTATGGTTTGTCATTAGCCATTAGCAATCAAGATCCATGGCCACAGACCTTTCAAGAACTAGAAAAATGGAAGAATACAGACAAGGACAGATCATGCAATAATGATATACTTAAAGGAATAATACTAGGAGCAATTCTACATACAGAAAATAACGACCCCTTTCCGGAAAAATTTCATACAGCCTTGGCACAATTAAAAAAGAATAAAGACATCGTAATCTCAAAATCTGATAAAGGTAACAATATAGTAATTATGAATACACAACAATACAATGCAAAATGCAACAACATACTCAATGACACAAACACGTATCAAACACTTACAAACAACCCACACAAACAATCACAACAAACATTTAACAAATCATTACAACAAATTCTTAAAGATTACCCCTTAATTCTTAAGAACACCAAAGCCTACATGACTCAAATCCCACAATTTTACGGAATCCCCAAAACACAAACCAAACGTACCACTACGTCCCATTATCGCAAACACCAACTCCCACACATACAAATTAGCACAATGGATATCCCTTCAACTCAAACCACTGTTAGGAAAAATCTCATCATCCCATCTAAAAAATACTGAAGACTTTATTAATAAAACTACCTCCATAAACACAAAAACCCACAAATTTATAAGTTATGATGTAACCTCACTCTTCACTTCAGTTCCTGTTACACATCTTCTTCAACTCTTGACCACCTACATTAATGAAAATAACATAAACTTACAATACCCCTTTCCTATACTAAAACATCTCATTCACCTCTCTCTTGAACATAACTATTTCCAACACAACAATACTTTCTACAAACAAAAAGAGGGACTGAGCATGGGTTCCCCTTTGTCACCCATGCTCAGCAATCTGTATATGGAACTCATAGAACACTATTTTATTCTTCCCCATCACCTACTTAACAATAGCATTTGGTTACGTTATGTAAATGACGTCTTTGCTGCCATCCCGATCTCAAATAGTTCTACAAACATACTTAATTTCATAAATAGCATTCATCCAAATATAAAATTCACCATGGAAACCCCCTCCCCTACAAATAACTCCCTACCATTTTTAGATACACTTTTCATTTGGGATCACTCCACAAAACCCTCATATACAATATATAGAAAACCCACTTCTTCATCCAATTACATACACTGGTTTTCAAAACACACCACAAACACTAAAATAGCCACTCTCTCTGCTCT
This sequence comes from Armadillidium nasatum, assembly GCA_009176605.1. Taxonomy (NCBI): domain Eukaryota; kingdom Metazoa; phylum Arthropoda; class Malacostraca; order Isopoda; family Armadillidiidae; genus Armadillidium; species Armadillidium nasatum. Next base: position 914 of record SEYY01002806.1, on the reverse strand, counting down.
CTATCTACGAGCACTAAAAATTTGCTCCCCTGCTCTTTTAAATACTGAAACAAATTATTTAAAAAACACCTTCACAAAACTAAAATATCCTATACATATAATCAATAAATCATATAAAAACGCCAAAACAAAATTTTACTCGATAATAACACATGAAAACAAAAAAACTAACTTCATACCAATTCCACACATTAACATTCAACACATAAAACCAATCATACCAAAAAACTTAACCTTCGTACCCTCAAATAATATTATATTAAAAAAAGTTTTTAAACCACCCAAATCTCCAAACCCCATCCCCCCATGTATATACAGGATTCCTTGTTCTGTTTGTAATTTGGACTACATTGGCGAATCAATAGACTATAAGAGAAGAATACACCAACACCGACATGATTTAAATATAGATAACCAGAATTCCGCCCTTGTTCAACATAGACAAAACAATGACCACTCCATAAACCCCAACAATAGTAACATTATCAAAAACATAAACAATTATAGCAAAAGAAAAATAGCAGAATCTTTTTGTATATACAACCTTCCTAACTACAATCAAAGTACAGGAGATTATAAAATAGACCAACTGCAAAATGCAATAATGTGCCAATCCACCTTCTATAAATCTTTAATAAAAAAACAACCAACCATCAACCAGACGCCATGAGAATCTCTTCAGCAGATCAGCCATCCATTTCAACCTGAAAGAGGAAATAGGGGCGAAAGCTTGTTGTTAAAGAAATTTTTTTAATGTTGATAATAAAAGTATATATAAAAGTATATATATATATATATAATATATATATATATATATATATATATATATATATATATATATATATATATATATATATATATATATATATATATATATATATATATATATATATATATATATATAATATATATAT
>SEYY01002805.1:0-27987 GCA_009176605.1 Armadillidium nasatum | reverse complement strand
ATATAGTGAAAATTGGAGAGGTTCGTGCTATATCAAATTATTACCTTTTTTTTTTTTTAAGAACTTTTTGTCGGCCATTATGCGTAGTTAATGAGTAGTGGTTTTTTGGTTAAATTAGGTCTATTTGTTGGCGGTCAGGGGTCTTTTTACCCTTTATATCCAAGTTAAGTCGAATTAATTTGTTAGATCTAACAAACTCCTAATGGCCAGCAAATAGACCTAACCTAACCAAAACCACTGTTCGTTAACTTAACTATGCATAATGGCTAACGAAAATTCTTTACCTACAAAACTAATGTTAGCTATTATATATATATATATATATATATATATATATATATATAATACTATATATAATATATATAATATATAACATTATATTTTATATACAAAAGATTACATTAAATACTATAAATTAAATAATAAAAAAAAAAAAAAAAAAAAAAAAAAATTTCAGATGTTTGAATTCATAAGAAAAATAATATTAAAATAATGTTCTTTTTTATTTAGTTAATTATATATATATATTTCACAACAAATGACAACTAAATAAATTGAAGAACGAAATAAAATTTCTTTTTTTAAAAAATTAATGGAAATGGAAAAGAACTTATTGAACTTCACATATTAAAAAATACGAATAACGTTATTTTATCTTAATTGGGGATTTTCAACTTTTTTAAGGAAATTAAACCACTAAAGAAAAGTGTAACATCTTTTGGGATTGAACCATATATATATATATATATATATATATATATAATATATATATATTATATATATATATATATATAGTAGGGGATGAACCAGGGCTAAAATTTTGCTGAGGCAGGGGTCTCCCAAATTTTTCCTGGGCTGTGGCACTGGCTGTAATTGCTTAAAATTTGTAAAAAGGTCAAAAGCACTGAAATTTTAGATTAAGAAAATTAGATTTTATTATAAGGAAGGAGTAGAATAGTCAACATTTATTTAAATTAAATGATTATATGCATTTTTCAGGGAAAAATTCAGAAAATTACAGATTTTATATAATAAAAGTTTGAAAAAACTGCAAAATATTATATTTTTTTTCTGGTTCTCAAAAGTTATTCAGTAGGTTTACTTAGGGAAGGCACTAAATTAGAGTTTGAAAAAATATAAGAAATAAAATTATCAATATAACATGTATTTATACATATAATTATTATTTTATTGCTGTGTTTCAAATTTGTATCATTTAGCTACATTATTTCAAAATTATTTTGTTTATATTTTCAGTCACTATGGCTAAAAGATCAACCTCAGCAATATGGAAATAATTTACAATGTTTTAGGATAGGCTTGAAATAGCGAAATGTAACATCTGCATCCAGGAAATTAGAAGGGAACCTCCTGGTGGTTCAAGTAAAAAATTTTCAACCAAATTTTCATAGGGGAAGCTAAAAAAAAAAAAAAAAAAAAAAAAAAAAAAAAAAAAAAAAAAAAAAAAAAAAAAAAAAAAAAAAAAAAAAATCTTAATTTTCTTATATTTTGTTTGATTTAATCGGTAAAGGTGTAGATTGTTTCTGACTTTCGATTGTCCGAAAATATCGATAATCGAAAATATCGGAGGCCTAACATAAATAAACAAGAACTTTGCCAAGAATTAGAGGTCTACGGCCCTATTACACTAGACATACACACAATTATTATTACTTACTTTTCTAGCAGAACCTAATTCGACTTATCATAACCTGAACTACCGAAATTGTTGTAAAAAGAGGCCTAACCTACACAAGAATTTGCCGTAAAAGAGACCTAACGTACACAGGAACGTTTGCACGACATAGTAGCCTAGGGCAAATTATAGGTATAAAAATATCGATTAAAATAAAATATTGATATAAAAAATATCAAAAGTCAGAAACAATCTACACCTAAGCCGATTTAATCCATCATTAAAAAGTAAAATTTGCAATTTAAACCTTGGTTTTCTCTGATTATTAGCTAGGGCTTGGACTGGGTTCTCAGTCAGTCCATATATATATATATATATATATATATATATATATATATATATATATATATATATATATATATATATATATATATATATTATTATAATTTTATTTTTGTGGGGTTAAAGAGGTTTAAAGTGATGTATAAAGTAAAGAGGACCTATGAGGTCTTAATGTAGATTTCGCACCAATGGGAAAAAATATTCCCAAAGGAAAATTTCAATAACTTTCTACCATTAAAACTGCTGTCTTTGAACATAGAAATATAAAGTAAAAATATAGAAGGAGTTTATGTACCAGTAAAATGTCCAATGAATTAGAGATGAATAGGATGAGCAGATCTTTCTTAACCCAAGGTAAGCAATATTAGAGAAGCAAATTCTTAAAAACTCAAAAGACCATGCAACAGTCAGGAAAAATGAAAAGGAAAAAAAAATATGCAATTAGTGACTATTAAAAATGCCCACACATGCAAAAGATGGTGAAGAGGGAAAAAAAAATAATTACCTTAGTGATGTGGCTATAAATCATCATTGATCACCAAACTATTACATGTGGGTAATTAAACACAAGTTGTGAGTACAAGTACTTTTAATAAATATGAATAGTTTTAGATTCAGTAAAGAAAATTATATATAACCTGATTTTCAATTCTCACACGTATAAATATACATGTGGATAAAAACCAATATAATTTACAAAACACACTCTCTTTTGCTGCGCAATCATTCAATGCATGAACACATGTATACCAATAATCCTAACCTATATATATAATATGGAAAAAAATTTATAAATATAGTAATATATATGTATTAGTGATAAACTTTCTTAATGAATATAATTAAGAAATGATATTATATATATATCACAAACCTATATAAAAAAAATGCTAATAATTAAACAATGTAATGACATTAATTTGTCCAAACCTTCATCATTCAGGTTAGATCCTAAGTAAATCCTTTTAATGAAGTTTTCTAACTATATTAATGTAAGTTTCTCAATAGAAATAGAACAGTATCTATCAAGTGCATTTTCAGAATCAGAATATCAAATCATGTGGATTAGTCTTTTTCCCAGGAATTAATAGCGGGATTGAATGCTTCAATTTAAATAAAGGGTCTCAAAACTCTGATAAGGGTCTCGGCCTTAAAAAATGTTCCTGAACCAATGATAAGGCTCCTAGACCTGAATAAGGTTCATAGAGGCAGATAAGATCCCTAACACAAATGAGGGTCCCCAAATGTGGATCCCAAATGTGGGTCTAAATGTGGATCTAAACGAGGATCTAAAAGTGAATCCCAAACGTGGATCTCAACAAGGATCCCAAACGTGGATCTAAACGAGGATCCCAAACGTGGACCTAAAACAATTAAAATGTGTGTAAACTTATAATTCAATCAACAATAATCGCATGATATTAATAACACTGTGGGACAATGAACATTTAACTAACCTATCAAAAAAACTTACCTCAACAACTGTTGAGGCGATCTTTTCAGGGGTCGATGAAAACAATATACTAGAGTTTATTCCAGATAGCCTTTAAAAACAGAGCCAGAATGAATATCGGTCAGTAATAGTCTTTATAAAGAGTATTAACCCAATAAATATGTACTTAAACAGTCTTACCTGTTTTGTTGTGTCCTTATTAATTACTCAAACAAATGACAAAACAAAAAATACAAATAAACAAAACTTTTGTTTTTAATTAGTTCACTTATAATTACTGAATAAAGAACATGAGTAATCTCCTTTAATTAAATCTGAAATCTGAAATTAGAAGAAAACTTCCAGTAATACAACAAATAAGTACAAGTGCATCATAGAATATAGAGTATATATGCACTAATGGCATATACTTATATAACCAGGGTTAAATGGTGGAATTTCCCTACAATATATATATATACTCCAAAATATCTAAAAAATTAGTTTCCAATTTTCCATTCTTATGATCATTGAAGCAAACTCATTGCGTGTTTATCTAGCTTCAAAGCGGATCCATTCTTCTTTTTGCATCAAAACTCGCTACTTACTTTTACTGATCTCAAACAGGCTGCTCTACTTGCATTTTTCATAGTTCAATAACACTGATTAATTGTAATAAAAATATAAAGTGCTAATACTTAAATTTATGATATTAATATTTTGAATAGTTTTTATGAAATTGATGATAAATTAAACCATTAATAATAATTTATATATAGTTTCAAATCCCTACCCATAATTCCAGTCGAATTCGCATCAAGTAGGTAGGTAGGTATGTTAGTTTCAGCAACCTAGTCTTGTATGAAAAAATCCACTACTGTGAAAGCTATAATTACCATATATATATATATATATATATATATATATATATATATATATATATATATATATATATATATATATATTTGAAACTCCTATTCTTGTGTCAGATTAGATTTTAAGAAAGCCAAGATTAAGAAATTGCCAAATCCTTCAGATTTGACTCAAAGAACACTGAGAGACAACATAGATTGTGATATTATAACAAGGTTTTTTTCCTTATTGCTTCATGTTGGCATAATCCCACATATTCGCTACATCCAAATTTTTTTACTATGAAATGCTCCTCTAGAAGTGTACCTATACCATATAATTTACTAAATAGAAAAAGGTCTTCCCAAAAAGATTCATTTAACCTCAGAATTGACCTTATATCTGAACCTTTCCACACTCTGAATCTAATTTTAATGTGAAGTCAAAATGTATCCAAAGAGTTTCAAGCATAGTAATGAAGGGTGAAAAATAATTTTTTTGTATTTAAACAAGTGCCACAGACTCTAATATTCATTATTGTTTATATTATATAGCCAGAAACAGTTTAAGGCCTAAAGATTAAATTTTCAAAATTTACATTTTTAATGTAAATAAAAAAAAAATAAAAATAATATATATATATATATATATATATATATATATATATATATATATATATATATATATATATATATATATATATATATATATATATATATATATATATATATATATATATATATATATATATATATATATATATATATTGGCACTTAGGAAAGGCTTTTTCTTCTGTAAAAAAAGAAATTGCACTCAACAAATAAATAATATCAGAATATTTTTTCTAATGTCACTAAAATTGTTACTTCACAGGTTAATTATTTAAAGATATTTCTATTAAAATTTAAAGTAAAAATGGATATTAAGTCTGAAATTGAAATAAAAATGGAAGAATTGGTCTCAGAAAATGATTTTTATCAGGATTATCAGGTATATTTATATATATATATATATATATATATATATATATATATATATATATATATATATATATATATATATATATATATATATATATATATATATATATATATATATATATATATTTTTTTTTTACCAATACTGATACCTAAAAATTTTACCGATATACCGATACCGATACCGATACTTTATATTCATATACCAAAATTTTTACTGATACTAAGACTTTCAAATTTACCGATATCGATACCTAAAAATATACCGATACTACGATACCGATAATTCATCCATCCTAATATATATATATATATATATATATATATATATATATATATATATATATATATATATATATATATATATATATATATATATATATATATATATATTTGATTTGACTCAAAGAACACAGAGATAGCCTAGATTGCGTCACCATCATTAAGTATCTCAATAAATTTGGGAAGTGAAAATTGAAGTATATATAATATATATATATATATATATATATATATATATATATATATATATATATATATATATATATATATATATATATATATATATATATATATATATATTGTTAATAAAATTTTGACTTAAGTGGGGAAAATAGATGATTTCAGGGGTTATAGAGGATCTAATATGACCTAAAAGTAGACCCTACAAATCTGGCCCTAAAATAAACTCAACCAGATTGAAGTCTCAATGACTTCCTACCAATTCTGAAAATCCTTGTTCTTAGAATTAATTTACAAAAAAAATAATACAAATGAAATAGATATCACGTACCAGATCTTCAATTCAGGAGAAGGAACTAACATAAAAATAGAGATTGGATTCTTCCTACTCAAGCGCCTTCAAGATTCCCAATGATGTTATAAAAGCGAGAAAGAATATTGGAGAAAAGCTCTCAAAATTTCACAACACACAACAGTTTTCATGCAAAGAAAATAAATAATTTATTAGAGACCATATAATGTGTCCGCGCATGCAAGTGAAAGTACAAGAGGAATTATAAGTTATAGTTACCTTGTGTAATGTACAGAATGAGACTCCTCCAATAAACCTTACACTTACATGCGGGAAAAAAGAATAAGCAAGCAAAGGATAAATAAATTTAATAAAAAAATTTGTTACACATAAAAAAATAAAGCAGTTTTTTTTTTTGAGTTTTTAAAGTTATGTTTATATGCTTATATTTACCTACAAAAATATTCCTAACCCTATCCACAAATATACTATTCATTCACTGCGCAAACAGCAATAAAAAAAATCACTTTCACTCTCGATAGAGTAATAATAAATATATATATATATATAATATATATATATATATATATATATATATATATATATATATATATATATATATATATATATATATATATATAGAATGATAGAATATCAAATAAACACTATACCCTTTGAGTATAATTTAGTTAACTTAATACTAAATGTTATAAAAAAAAAAAACTTCTTTCCAACTTTTCAAAAAAAAAAAAATATATATATATCTATATATATAAATGTATTAAATATTATAAAGCAAGAATCCAATTATGGAAAAAACTCGCACCTGCATTTCCTTTGATGTTAATATTTTATTCTTTTGAGAGATTGAGAGATATTTATTATTCTTACTATCTCTTGGCTTTACACGAGATAAAGAAATGACAATGTCTGGAGTCAACAACAATTTAGGCTCAAGTTAGTAGTAATAAAAGGGCCTCAAGAATGTGAGATGAAATTGAGTGAACCTATAAAACAGAATAAAGGTCTTGAAATTCAGTCTAGGATCCAAAAAGGTTCCTGAACCTGGATTATTAAAGGACTCGGCCCTGGAGAAAATTCCTGAACCCAGATTATTAAAGATTGATCAATTCTAGAAAGGTTCCTGAACCCGGATTATTCTTTGAATCTCAAAAGGGATCCTAAAACTGGAACTAAAGAGGATCCACAACCCGGATAATTCTTTGAATCTCAAAAGGGATCCTAAACCTGAATTATTAAAGAGGATTCCACAACCCGGATTATGTCTCTCTGATTAATTCCTAGAAGAGGTTCCTGAACCCGGACCTAAAATATTTAATTAAAATTTACAGACTTAAGGTCTTTAAGAGATTTACCTATTCTATATGAATTCATTAGAGAACTATCACATGAATGATATCACATTAAAATTTTAATAATTACTATTTGCATACCTCACACAAAGTTGAGGTCAATCCTGTTAACAAATATGGTTGTTGAAATTAGAGTCCAAAACAGAGATGCTTTTTCCTAAACAAAGGAGTCATTATAACCAATGATGCAATGATGCAAAAAAATATGCTGTGACATTCCCAAAAAGGAACAAACAATTGAACCTACCTTTAGTTTTCCTGAGCTTTGATCTTTGATATTGATAGTATGAACTAATAATTTGTGAGATACAATCAACACCAAATAAAAATTAAATTCAGTACTTTTTATTGTTATATTTAATAACACACACTTCAAGAGATTAGAAATTATAAATCACATAAATTCTGTAATTAAAGAAAACACTTTCTGATAATAGATATGTAAACTCTACAAAAAAAAACAGAAACAACAGAATATAGAAATATAAAATGACCAAAAATAGGGATTTCCCTACATATATATATATATATATATATATATATATATATATATATATATATATATATATATTATTATATTATATATATATATAGTCATGGCACACAAAAAAAAACCATTTTACCATTTTTCATATATAATTTCTGATCAAAATAATATTTTCAATTTTTGAACTATGGGTTAAATGTGTGTAGGTCTAAGGTATATAACCTAGAAAGGAAATTTGAATTGAGCGAATAGTTTAAGAAATATAGGATAAAAATTGAAATATTTAAAAAAAAAAACCCACTGTAACACAAAAAAAAACCACCCTTAAAAAAGGTCCTTAACACCTATTATATAATTTATTAATGTATGTAAGTAATATATTTGGGTATATTGTGATGTTTTTGAATGGAAAAAATTAAAAATTAAAAATTTTTATAATTAAAAAAAATTAATTTAAAACATTTAAAAATTTTAAAAAAAATAAAATTTAAACATTAAAAAGAAAAAAAAATAAAAGTTAAAAACTTCACTAACCTTTACAAATTCTAATATCCTTCTTCCTTAAAATAAAATGCCCAACCCACACCCTCCACCCACCACCCTTTTTTTTTTTTTTTTTTTTTTTAGTGCTTCCTGAACACTCTGGTAAACTGGTTCCAGAGTGTTCTTATTCTTCCCTGCACATCATTTTCTAATTTAATAGCATTTCCAACAGCTAGAGAGTGGGGGATTGGGCCGTAGAAAATACTTGTTGCAGGCACAGTTTCAAGGTCAGCTGATGGTTTTGCCACCCAACGACCTGCTCCTCTAAAATCAAGGAATTTGAAGACAACTTTGTCTATATTAGAGTCTTCATCTTCAGAGAAGCCATTCTTGAGCCTGCCTATGTAATACTTAAAGGGATCATCAAAGTGGACGGCAAACAACTTCTCCGCAATTATCTCTCTACTGGCTCATTATCAACCTCAAGAGTTGGTGTTACAGGTTCTTCTGGCTCAATGTGCATCCCTTTTGTTCTCTTCAGAGACAAGTTGTTTCTTTTCAAAAACCTTCTCAACCATGATCTGCTAGGAAACTAAACTTTTTGTTTTGATTTGCGTTTCGGTGGTGTTGCTGTAGGTTTATAGTTTGGGTTGTTTTATGTCATGAATGACAGCATATTCAGAAACAAAACTTTTAACCTTGCTGGGCCGTTGGGGCAAACCCAGAATCTGCCATTTCCTTGATCACTTTCACAAGACTGTTCTCCTCCTCATCTTTCAAAATCAATTTGCGGCCTCTTTCTTTCTTTTTATACACTCCCATAATCTCCTTCACTTTCCTTCGAAGTAGTTGCCGTCCAATTCCTGTCTTCTGTGCCACCTTCCTATCTGAAATCTTGCCCTGCAAGATGTCTAGTGCAGCAGTTGTCAGTTGATCTTCAGTGAAGATCTTCTTTGCAGGCATTTTTTTTTTTTTTTTAATATGATATTTATTAATTTGTACTATATAAATTTTTTTTTAACTATTTCATGAGCTGAAAAAAAAACCATATATATATATATATATATATATATATATATATATATATATATATATATATATATATATATATATATATATATATATATATATATATATATATATTAATATACACAGTATAAGGTGAAAAGAGCATGGGTTTTTTTTGTGTTCATATGGGTTTTTTTTGTTCAATTTTTTTTTTCTCTTTTTTTTTTGCTCATACAGTTATTAAACCTATAAAACAACCCTAAAACATGTTAATAATCATTATTATGAACATACATGCTTATTTTGAGAGTATTTGTAGGTGGGTTTTTTTTGTGTTCCATGTGGGTTTTTATTTTGATTCACTTTGCAAGGTAGCTGTGTGTCTTTGGGTTGGATAAAACTTCACCAAACTTGGTATTTACACCTCTGAAGGATGGTTTTAACATAATTTAATTCAATATTTGCATATATTGCAATACTTTTCATGTGATTTAAGCTCAAAACAAGCCAAAATTTGGCAAAAAATGCTTAAAAAAATTTCATTTTTTCAAAAAAAATTTAAAAAATTCCTAAAAATCACCAAATCTGAATTTAATGATTATAATGCAAATTTGCACATATATTTCTTGTATATACATGATCAAATACTTATTTTGCTTCAGTACATCACATGCAGTGAAATACAGGATGGGTTTTTTTTGTGTTTCATTTTGGGGTGGGTTTTTTTTTGTGTGCCATATATATATATATATATTATATATATATATATATATATATATATATATATATATATATATATATATATATATATATATATATATATATATATACCGCATATATATATATATATATTAGGGATGGAGCGCTAAAAAATTTTTTACCGATACCGATACCTAAAAATACCCGATACCGATACTTTACTCTTATCCAAAAATTCTGCCGATACCGATACCGATACAGTATCGGAAAATTTGCCGATACTTGCCGATACCGATACTTCACTCCATCCCATATATATATATATATATATATATATATATATATATATATATATATATATATATATATATATATATATATATATATATATATATATATATATATATATATATATATATATATAATATATATATATATATATATATATATATATATATATATATATATATATATATATATATATATATATATATATATATATATATATATATATATATATATATCTCCTCCGGTGGGCAAAGGCCAGAGGCCTACCAAATTCCACCGGAGTTGGGAAGGATCTATAATCATGGTCGATGGTGGCCGACGTGTCCAGATACACGGCATTTGAAAGTATGCAAGTCAAAGGAAGTTGGGAAAACAGATGAAAGGAGTGTGTTCCAGACTTTACCAGTAGAGTATATGTAAGATTGAGCATAGCGGTTAAGTCTGGGGTCGGAGAGTTGGACAGAGAAAGGATGAGACTGTGTAGAAAGGCGTGTCGCACGAGCTCTTCTCAATGGAGGAGGTATGCGACGAGAGAGTTCAGAAGAGCAGTGTCCGTTGTAATAGCGATAGTAAAGAGAGAGTGACGCAACAATTCGACGGGCAGAAAGAGATTGAAGAGAGTTAGTAAGAGCAGGAGAGTTGATGAGACGAAATGCCCTAGACTCCACCTTCTCTAGGAGAGCCGTGTGTGTGGAACCACCCCAGATGTGCGAAGCGTACTCCATACAGGGGCGAACAACACCCCTATACAGAGCAAGCAACTGGGGTGGCGTGAAGTAATTCTGAAGGCGCCTCAGAACACCCAACCTCTTAGAAGCTTGTTTAGAAAGAGAAGTAATGTGATCTTTCCATGAAAGATCACGAGAAAAAGAAACACCAAGAATATTAAGAACAGATGAAGGCTTGAGTTGTGTGTTTTCGAAGAAGATATCATAGTTGTGTGGAAGATTGTGTCGAGTGGAGAGATGAAGAAATTGAGTTTTTGAGGCATTGAAAACAACGATGTTTTCTCTGCCCCAATTTGAAATAAGTGAAAGATCAGAGGTTAGTTGCTCCATGGCTACCCTTCTCGAGTCTATCAATTGCTGTTGGGTGGGACGTTTTTCAAACTGGAAGGAATAATGAAGGGTGGAGTCATCAGCATAGGAGTGGATAGGAGATGAGGTAATAGAGAGAAGGTCATTAATGAAAAGTAGAAAAAGTGTTGGGGATAGGACAGAACCCTGAGGAACACCACTATTAATAGATTTAAAGGAAGAACGGTGGCCGTCTACAACAGCAGCTATAGAACGACCAGAAAGGAAATTAGAAAGAAGATCACAGAGAGAAAGATAGATACCGAAAGAGGGAAGTTTAGAAATCAAAGCTTTGTGCCAGACTCTATCGAAGGCTTTCGATATGTCCAGCGCGACAGCAAAAGATTCACCGAAATGCCGAAGAGCAGAGGACCAAGAGTCAGAGAGAAGGGAAAGAAGATCACCCGTAGAGCGTTTCTTACGAAAGCCATACTGGCGATCTGAGATAAGATTAGAAGAATTGAGATGTTTCCAAATCTTCCTGTTAAGGATAGATTCGAAAACTTTAGAGAGAACGGAGGTCAAAGAATAGGAAGGTAGTTGGAGGGTTGAGAGGGGTCCCCCTTCTTCGGCACAGGTTGAATGAGCGCACGTTTCCAGCAAGAAGGGAAGGTTGAAGTAGAGAGAGACAAAGACGAAAAAGTTTACCAAGGCAGGGTGCAAGCTCGGAAGCACAAGTTTTGAGAACCACAGGAGGAATACCATCGGGACCGTACGCCTTCTTAGTATTAAGCTCAGAGAGAGCAGAAATGACATCTTTAGAAGAAATTCTAATTTTAGGCATAATCGAGTTGAAGGAGGAGGAATAGCTCCGGAATCGTCTAAGGTTGAATTAGAGGCAAAAGTTTGAGCGAAGAGTTCAGCTTTAGAAGAAGGTAAAACAGCAGTTGTGCCGTCGGAAGATATTAAAGAGGGGAAAGAGGAAGAAGCAAAGTTAGAGTTGACATTTTTTTGCAAAATGCCAGAAAGAACGTGAAGAAGAGGAACCAGAAAGATTATTGCATTTTCTACGGAGAAATGAGTTTTTAGTATTACGAAGGATAGATTTTGCACGATTCCGGGATGAAATATAAGTAGCGTGAGTTTCTGGAGTTTGAAGACGACGGCAATCCCTGAAGGCAGCATCCCTGCGGCGGATAGCACGAGAACAAGCAGAGTTAAACCAAGGTTTGTTAGGTTTAGTAGAAGGGAAAGAATATGGAATATATATATATATATATATATATATATATATATATATATATATATATATATATATATATATATATATATATATATATATATATATATATATATATATATATATATATATACTATCTGTATATTATCTATCCTATTTTCAAAATTTTGTGATTCCAATTTGTCATATAAATATTCAGTATATTATATGTAATGTGATACTTCAGTATGCATATCCTCTGTGATACCATTTTTTGGGGATAAGTCATCTTTTCTCAGTTGAGCTCTTCTCTCTGCATATTTTTAATAAATTTTCTTAATTTAAAAGCTGGCATGTGTTAATTCATTCCAATTGAAAATGTGCAAGTAAAATGGAATAAAGTTCAAAAGACTGGTAATAGTTATAGTATTAGAATGATGTAACAATGACTAGAGAGAGAGAAAGAGATTATTAAAAAAAAATTAGGATGAGTTAATGAAAGAAGAAGTTATGTACCTATACTCCATGTAAGGATGAATGAGACCTTAGGCGGGAAGAAATTCTGAAAGTATTTTAGAGATTCCTATCTCCTTGAAAGGTTATTTTGGGAGAGAAATTGTGAACTTTCAAGAAATGGAAATCCCATATATATTGAAAAGGTAGAAAGGTTTCCTTTGTGTTTATAAAAATGTTAAGTGAGATAATTGTTGAAGAAATTAATTTTTGATACATTGAAAACTATGATTTTTTCTCTGACAAATGTGAGATCAATTCTGGCAAGGTCTTCCCCCAAACATTAGTTATTATCTGTTGTATAGAATGATTTTCTGAATAATTGGATTCATTTTAGGTGAAATCAACAACATAATTCATAACTTCTACAACTTCCTTGATGAAAGCAGAAAGAACTGAGGCGAGTAAAGAATTTTGAGGAACACCAATGCTAATATGATTAAAGAATGATCATTGGTTTAATCTTCACAAAGTAAAATACAGCTTAATTAATCTTATGCAACCAAATAAAATCCAACTTAATTAAATGTCATATTTTAAATTTTGTTAGTAAATCCTAATCAGACAAAATAAAAGACCCCTAACTATAAAGGATTGTATGACAATCTGCAAGACTTAAAAATAAATTCTCATATGTAAATATTGAAAATTATCTTTCATATACATAATTCGTTAAATTTGATCTCATTGATTTAAAGGATTAACAGTGACCATCTACAATCATTGCTGAAAAAAAAAGATAAGAATAATTATATAAAAAAAAAAAAAAATAAATGTAGAATGACTTGAAAAGAAGTCAGAAACATTGCATTAAAGGCAGTAGAAAGTTAGAAAAGTTTCTGAATGAGGAGCTTATGCCCCCTCCCACAGAGGTTGGTGAAACTTGAACCCCCCACCGTCAGATGTAAAAAGAGTACTATTCTATACAAGGGTTAATAACTTTTATACTGTCATATAGTTACCGGCCGGGGCTCTGGCCAGGGTTGCCTGAAATTTGTAAAGAAGTCAAAAGCACTGATATTTTATGGTAACAAAAGTAGATATAAATTAACTGAAGGTTATTTAATTATAAGGAAGGTAGAATAGCCAACATTCACTTAAATTAATGATTATATGCATTTTCTCCAAAAAAAAATTCCGGAAATGCCAGATTTTGTATTATAAAAGTTTTAAAAAAGTACAAAAAAAATGTTTTGTTTTTTTCTGATTCACAATAGTGATTCAAAAGGTTTACCTAGGTAAGACCCTAAGGTAAAGTTTTAAAAAATGTATGATATAAAATTATCAATATAACCTGTATTTACACATATTGTTATTTTATTGCTATGTATCAAACTTGTATCATTTAGCTACATTACCTCAAAATTATTATTTTGTTTGTACTTTCAATCAATATGGCTAAAAGATCAGCTTCAGCAGTATGGGAGTACTTTACAATGTTTCAGGATAGGCTCGAAATAGCTAAATGTAACATATGCAGTCAGGAAATTAGAAGAGGATCTCCCAGTGCCCCAAGTAAAAAAATTTAAACCAAATCTTTATGGGTGCATCTCAAATCAAAACACAAAGATGAACATTCACTAGCAGAAAATGAGCGGTCAAAAGAAAAGGAAAATATTGAAAAAGAAGAAAAAATCTTAATTTTCTTATATTTAGTTTGAAAAAAAAATTTATTGTTTGACTTATTGTGCTAAAATTTTCAGGATATATGCATATTTTCCCCAAGTTCTAAGTTGATTTTGAACGTTTTTCTGAGTCTATAATGGTTTGAAAGTTATTTGGACCCAAAATTGAAAAAAATGAATAGTGGAGTCAAACCACTGGTCCACATGAGCTGAAACTTTAACTAAATAATCTTAGCCCCAATTTCTTGCATTAGTGGGAACAGATTTTTGATATCACGTCTAGAAAAAAAGTTAAAAGCACTTGAAATTTTCTTTTTGAAAATCGTACCCTTCCAGAGACAAAAAGTTATTAAAAAAAAAAAAAAAAAAAAACGCTAACTACTAATTATTTCTTTATTTTTGGATATTGTTTAGAGGATGGACAGGGCAACAACTTTTATTTAGTGCATTATTAAATGCTATTTGTTTGAAGTGTGATATAGCCTCTCAAAATTTGGTCAAAAATGGACCTTTTTTGAAATGCTATATTTCAAAACCAACGAATAGCATTGAATAAAGTATAGAGAGGAATTCGTAGTCCCATCTCTCCTCTATATACCCATCAAAAATAAGATTTTTTTTTTTTTTTTTTTCTGAAGTTGGTCAGTTTTGGCTTTTAAATTTTTTTAAAAAACTCTGGGAACAAAAGTCTGTTAGAAGCTTTTGTAGTCGATAAAATTCTAAATATACAGTCCAAAAAGTGGTTTGGCCCCACCATTCATTTGAAAAAGTGTCGAATTTCAAAAAAAAAAAAAAAAAAAAAAAAAACTTAACCATTATAGACTGAGAAAACTGTAGAAAACCTTTTTCACTGGGAAAAAGCTTTATACACTGAAAATTTCAGAAGAATCAGCTGAAAATTAAAAAAATTTTGAAGTTGGACTGTCCCCTTAAGTATAATTTGGCATTTTAACCCCGACAGGCAAAACCAGGTTTTTCCTGATTTTTAGCCAGAGTTTGCTGGGGCAAGGGCCCCGGTCAGTCCATACTGTCATAGTAATTGCCCAGAAGAAAGGAAAAAAATCTCACAACTTCAACAGAACTGCCATCTTCTTTGATGCAAGCTTGGAAACACTTGTGGTTTAGAGGTTTCCATTACAAAAGTTTTGTTGTTTTTCTTTGGACAAACTTTTATTAAGAAGTGAAAAATGAATGAAAAATGTTTTGAAGTATTTAAGAAATTTAATAAAGTAAAATGTATTTTGAAAAAATAAATAAAAATTTTCTCTCTCTCTCTCTCTCTTTTTTTTTTTTTATTGTCTTATCAGTCTGATTATCCCACAAATGAGTTTGTTTCTTGTTTTGTTAGTGCCCTTTAGCTTGATTTTTTTTTAAATTGTTTTGTATCTATAAAGTTCCTCATTGTTTTTCAGAGCTTTCCTCATATTGAATCAAACATCTCTTTACCAGAAGGTAAAAAGAAAGAATTAGATCAAAGGACATCTTTTACTATAAAGTCAGAGGCAGGAGAATCAGAAATAGAATTTGGGATTGATGAAGAACGTGTAAAAAATAATGTCATAAAATCAGAAGATTCTGCAATGATCACAAAGTTTGATGCTCCACTTGCAAGGGTATGTTAAGTCATTTATTAATATTGTTAAGTTGTTTGTGTAATTTTTTTTACCCACCTTGAAAACAGGTGGTTAATTATGGGAACAGGATGCATATATTACTGATTACTACGCCATTCTCAAGAAAGGTTTTACCAACTGTTGGAGTAAGAGATGTACCGATACCAGTAAAGAGGCCGATACCGATACTCTATTTTTTAAGGTGCCGATACCGATACTTTAATTATTATAAGAAATACACAGTAATAAGATAGAAAATTTGTGTACTGCTAGGCAACTGAGGATTGCATTCACTGTACAACCAATACCTAGTCATGTATTTCATTTTGGTTGTGCCCAAGTATATTTTGTAAATTAAAATATCTTTTAGGAATAATAAATGCAAATATAATACTAATAACTTTTTTATGTTTGTGTTTATTCAAAAAATATTCATTTCCATTTTCCAGTAAGTATTAACAAAGTTTAGCTACTCGCTTTTATGTTTTAACATGATTACAATTTACAAGAAGATTCTTTAACTAGCTACAATATAAAGAATAAAAATAATGGAAGAAGAGACCTCAATTAATCAGCAAAAAAGACAAAATATAAAAAACGCTATTATTCAAACATGATATAATATACTCCTTTAAGGTAAAGACATCACTTAGTAGTCGAATTCAAAGTATCGGCCAAGTATAGGCGATATTAACCAATACCTATACCGATACCCCAAAAAATGGCCAATACCGATACTATCGGTACATCTCTAGTTGGATGAGTGGAAGACGTACGAAGACCCAAACTTCCAAGAGTGAAACCCTTAGTTGATAAATGACCCTTCAGGTGTCGTCTAAGTTTTCACAAGGTGGTCATCTTTGCCCTACTAGCATTAGACACACTCATCTGGCACCCAATCACTACTTGTCAAGGGAGGTCCCTTCGACTTGTCGGTTTTGCCACTCCCATGTTCTTTCAATTCACCATCTTATCGAATGTACCGCCCTAACGGCTTCCAGAAACAAGTTCTTTCCTGATCTGCTGATCATTCCCCTTTGAATTGCCGATGACCGTCTGTCGCACATTTTATTAGAATCTCCAGCATTTCGATCGAACCTAATCGATGCATTTCTAGGGGGGGTCTACATTTACGATCTTTCTATTCTGTTCGTCATAAATCTGTTTTAAAATTTGGATAAACAATATTTTTGGAAAATCATTTTTTGACTATTTTTAGAGCATCTAAAGATTTGCATAGTAGAGTGAGGTTTCCAATAATATATCAGAATAATAGATTTTTTAGTTAGCTGATTCTTATTTAACATGGCAGTTGTGTTCTCAAAATATTTAACTGATACTTGTAACAGAATAATAATAAAAAAAATAATAATAAAGCCTATATTATTTACTGTTGTTATTATTATTATAAGTGAAGAAAGTGTTTTCTAATAATCTTAATTATAATGATTTACATACAAGAATTTTATTTAAATTTTATGAAAACAAAATTTATTTAAAAAATTTGAAAATTAGGTTATATTTTAACATTTGGTAAAATAAATGTAAAAAATTTATTTAAATTCCATGTAAAAGTCTAAAAGCAAATGACAGCTACAATAAAAAATTTATTATTTACAACAAAAGATATCTTTAGAAAACTTAGATTAGTGACGTTATTTTCTTTCGAAAATTGTGGGAGATATGGCGTTTAAGGTGACGAATAGAACAGCATTTTTGTTCTAATTTTTAGAAAAAATAAAAATTTATTAAAAAGGAGAAAAATAGAAAATATTAATAAAAGAATTTGAATTTTTGTCAACATTCTTATGATCCTTTTCATTTGTTTTGCACAGAGTCTTAACATGAACGCTGCTGAAGGAGAAGAAGATTTCAAAGTAAAAAGTACTTCAAGAAGCAAACCTCAGAGGGCAGTTGTGCATCAACAAAGAATGAAAAAGTATCATCTGGAAAACCTCAGTTGTAGATATTGTAAATTAAGTTTTAAAAATAAAGATGAGTTGAAGACTCATTTAAAAACACACAACAAAAGAAAGTTTAAGTGCGCTCATTGCAGTTATGAATCCAATTTGAAATCAGTATTAAAGAATCATATACTGACTCACAGCAATGAAAAGTTATTTAAATGTTCTGACTGCTCCTATGAATGTAATCGTAAAGGAAGCCTAAAATTACACAATGCTTACACACACAAAAAAAATTTAAACTGACATCGGAAATGAATTAAAACACACATGCTTATACACACGAATGTAAAATTATTTAAATGTTCTGACTGCTCCTATGAATGTAATCATAAAGGAAGCCTAAAAATCACATGCTTACACACAAATGTAAAGTTATTTAAATGTTCTGACTGCTCCTATGAATGTAATCATAAAGGAAGCCTAAAATTACACATGCTTACACACTCAAATGTAAAGCTATTTAAATGTTCTGACTGCTCCTATGAATGTAATCATAAAGAAAGCCTAAAATTACACATGCTTACACACTCAAATATGAAGCTATTTAAATGTTCTTACTGCTCCTGTGAATATAATCGGAAAGGAGACTTAAATAGACACATGCTTACACACGCAAATGTAAAATTATTTAAATGTTCTGACTGCTCCTATGAATGTAATCATAAAGGACAATTAAAATCACACATGCTTGCACACACAAATGTAAAACTATTTAAATGTTCTGACTGCTCATATGAATGCAATCATAAAGTAAGCCTAAAATTACACA
This sequence comes from Armadillidium nasatum, assembly GCA_009176605.1. Taxonomy (NCBI): domain Eukaryota; kingdom Metazoa; phylum Arthropoda; class Malacostraca; order Isopoda; family Armadillidiidae; genus Armadillidium; species Armadillidium nasatum. Next base: position 8,934 of record SEYY01002805.1, on the reverse strand, counting down.
TGCTTACACACTCAAATGTAAAGCTATTTAAATGTTCTGACTGCTCCTATGAATGTAATCACAAAGGAGCCTTAAATAGACACATGCTTACACACGCAAATGTAAAATTATTTAAATGTTCTGACTGCTCCTATGAATGTAATCATAAAAGAAACCTAAAATTACACATGCTTACACACACAAATATGAAAGCTATTTAAATGTTCTGACTGCTCCTATGAATGTAATCGGAAAGGAGACTTAAATAGACACATGCTTACACACACAAATGTAAAATTATTTAAATGTTCTGACTGTTCCTATGAATGTAATCAGAAAGGACACTTAAAAACACATATGCTTACACACACAAATGTAAAATTATTTAAATGTTCTGACTGCTCCTATGAATGTAATCGGAAAGGAGACTTAAAATCACATATGCTTACACACTCAAATATGAAGCTATTTAAATGTTCTTACTGTTCCTATGAATGTAATCATAAAGGAAGCCTAAAATTACACATGCTTACACACGCAAATATGAAATTATTTAAATGTTCTGACTGCTCCTATGAATGTAATCGGAAAGGACACTTAAAAACACATATGCTTACACACACAAATGTAAAATTATTTAAATGTTCTGACTGCTCCTATGAAACTAATCGGAAAGGAGACTTAAAACAACACATGCTTATACACACAAATGTGAAATTATTTAAATGTTCTGACTGCTCCTATGAAACTAATCGGAAAGGAGACTTAAAACAACACATGCTTATACACGCGAATGTAAAATTATTTAAATGTTCGTATTGCTCCTATGAAAGTAATCAAAAAGGACACTTAAAAATACATATGCTTACACACACAAATATAAAATTATTTAAATGTTCTGACTGCTCCTATGAATGCAATCATAAAGGAAGCCTAAAATTACACCTGCTTACACATGCAAATGTAAAGTTATTTAAATGTTCTGACTGCTCCTATGAATGTAATCGAAAAGAACACTTAAAAAGACACATGCTTAAACACGCAAATGTAAGGTGAGCTTATACTCCCCCCGTAGTATAAGCTCGTCTTATTATTATTATTTATTAAAGGTATATTTCGCCATCAGCTCTTAAAAGTCTGTCTGCTAGAGTGCTCTCAAAGACCATGTTTTCATGCTCGTTGGTTTCAGTGTCAATCCATGAGTTTTATTTAAACTCCCAGGGAGGGTTTTCACGCTTTCAGTGGGACTTGTACCCTCTCCATCTAACTTCTAAAAACCTTCCCAAAGATCTCCAGACGATCATGCTTCTCTGAGCTGTGGTTTTCCATGATGGTCCTGGAGTTGTTACTAGCATTAAGCAATAATTATATGGCCGGGTTGCTATTCTATATATATATATATATATATATATATATATATATATATATATATATATATATATATATATATATATATATATATATATATATATATATATATATATATATATATATATATATATATATATATATATATATATATATATATATATATATATATATATATATATATATATATATATATATATATATATATATATATATATATATATATATATATATATATATATATATATATATATATATATATATATATATATATATATATATATATATATATATATATATATAATGAAGGGTGTATTGATTTTTGAATTTTTTTAAATATATGTAATTATTTATAATTGTTAGAATTAACCTAAAGTATATGTATTGTTGATACTGTATGAAAATACTCTTTGTTATGTTCAGTAAAGACTATGTTCTATTTGGTAAACATTCGCATTCTCATTCTATCGATTGTATCGTATTGTTGTACCACGAGTTATACTGTGATATACATGTAAATAAAGGCCTAGATAAGAAGTGCTGTTTGTCTCTGTGTCCTGCCCTATGTAACATATTTATATTTCCGCCATCATGACAAATAATATAACAACAATAATACATGATATATCGATTATTACGATATCGTTCATCCCGTACATTATATCGATCATGAATAGGCAAATTTTGAAATAGAGTAGAAAAAGAACTAAGCCGGTTGAAACAGAATAGCATGATAACCGCTTGTGAAGCACTGTAATTAATGTAAAAAATGTTGTGAAAATATATTTAAAAAAAAGTTAAGTAAGAAGAATATTATACACCTATTCCAAATATATATAATAGATAAAAACTGAGCAAGGTAAGAGAAATACTAAATATTTTTATTATAGAGAAAATAAACCGGGTCTTAGGCCTAAGGTAGGACCCTAGGCTAGAAATAAGCCAAAGAGCAATAGCAGTCATCATCAGAGAAGCTTTTTTTTTTTTTTTTTGCATATATATATATATATATATATATATATATATATAGTTTGAAAGCACCCTCCATTGGGCTTAACCCACGGAGTGATAGGATGGGCTAAACCATTCCGTTGCCCTTTGGCTCGTTTCTTTTCGCGTTTCATCTTTTCAGAGGGTCTCTAGTGTACCCTTGACTCACATTGGAGTCTCTATACTCCCATAACCTTCCCCTTTTCTTCCCAGGTATCCTTCAAATTTACAAGCAAGTACTCATGCATAACATTTAAAAAAAAAAAAAAATAACCATCACAATGGCGAAACCAAAAACTGCCTCAGAGAAGCTTGGAGGGGCAGCTTCCAAATATAAACCCACATTCACCCCTTCCTCCATCACCACTTGGGAGTTTGTGGCCTCCGGTGATGAGGTTGATGCCACCAAGACCTTCGCGGTCTCTTTTCTAATTTCCACTTTGTCGAACACCACCTCTCTTCTTCTAGACCTCATCTCTTGTTCCTAACTGAAACCCAGGTGTCTGAGTGCTCTTACAACAAACCCTACTCACTTTTCTCCTACTGTCTCTATCCTCAATTTTCAGCCAAAGGCGGTGGTTGCGCATATGTGCGCAACGATGTTCTGTTCTCGTGTCTCTGATTTGGAGTCTTCTGAATTCTCTACTTTATGGCTTAAACTTTCCTGCAACTCTACAACTAAATTCATTTGTTCTGTCTATTTATCTCCTCATTCTACCGACTATAAAAAATTCTTCGATTATCTTAACTCCATAATAGAACACATTCTTACTTCCCCTCCTTTCTCCGAAATCCTCATTTTAGGTGATTTCAGTGCTCACCACCGCCAATGGCTTTCATCAAGCTCTCATGATCCAGGCGGGGAACTCACCTACCACTTTCTATCCAGAACAACCTTGAGCAGTTGGTGCATCTCCCTACCCGTATCTCTGATCGCCTTGGTGATGAACCCAACATACTTGATCTTTTTGTAACTTCTAATCCTTCCCCTTATTCTGTTAAACTCTTTCCTCCTTTGGGTTCATCCGATTATCTTATCTCTGTATCCTTTTCTGTCTCCTCAAGTCTTTCGCAAGAACGGCCCCCGCCTTCGGCAAGGAGACGTTTCTGGCATTACGGTGACATTAACTGGTCTGACTTGCCGTTGTGCTTTTCTGATTTCCCATGGAATGATTGCCTCTATTTCAACCTTAGACGATTCTGGAGCTATTCCTACTTCTTCAACCCCCTCCAACTCATTTATGCCTAAAATTGTAATTTCTTCTAAAGACGTTTTAGTGGGCCTCTGGAGGGCCCTTGAGTGGTAAGTGAAGGTTGTAGTAAAAAGGCTGGGATTTTTCTTTTATTTTCACAAAATAAATTGAGATCTGGTATGCACACAACAAGTAACAAAGAAAAGGAAATGCTACAGGAACCCTGTCTAGCAACTTGCCAACCTGACTATGCCAGAGACTTAGAAGGAACAACTGCTGTCTGATGACAATAATGCAGTGTGCAACAGGCCAAGAGGTAGGTACCTTCTGACGGCGAGGACTACTCTGGAGGGCACTGGGCAGATAACACAAATGTTGCTTGAGTTGGTAGAGTGGCGATACTTGAATAAAAACAACGGCACGTAATCACTGGTTTACATAAAATAACTACTATAATTCAAGAAGGATACGATAAGCACTATATGAACTGACGCAGTAGACCTATTCCGTGCACTCTGTTAATAGCGTCCTTTGTGACGTCACGCATCATAACAACGCGGGAAAAGAAAAAGTTGGTTCCGAAAACCACAGTATATTTTTCAAATACAGTAAGGCGAGGAGAGCCCTGCTGGCTACAGAACCCCCCTACAAAGGTGGCAGTGTTTAAAGTCTAAAGCGCAGAGGAGGACGAACAGTTCTGCCACTCTTTGCACGACGTAGTATAGCAGGGCGAAGAGCAGGTCTACTAGTCGAAGAAGAGGGAGAAGAACTGGATGAACGCTGTGATTGAGGAGCAGGCGGAGCTGGAGGTGAAGGAGGTGGTGGAGGCGAGTCAGTAGAAGAAGAAGGAGGAGTAGGAGATAAAGGGCGATCTGGCACATGTGGTACTGGAGGCACGAAAGGAAGAAGAAGAGGAGCATCTTCAAAATCGTCCGGAGTATCCGGAGAAGATTCAAAAAATGCAGGTTTAAGTCTATCGATGGAGACGACTTCCGTCCGACAAGGGAGCTGAAGAAGGAAGGTTTTCTCCCGACGACTTAAAACCTTATAAGGCCCCAAATATCGAGCTTGCAGCGGAGCTCGATGAGAGTCGAGGCGAACGAAAACCTGTGTACATGTTGAAAGATCTTTCGGAATAAAAGAATGTGTGCGAGCGTGAGTGCGTGGTACAGAAGGTTTCCACGAAGTAGAACACTGACGGAGCCGAGAGAGATAAGCGTAAGGGTCGGAAGACGAAGGAGAAACCGAAGGGTCAAAGAATTCACCTGGAAGACGAAGAGGAGAACCGTAAACCAATTCGGCCGAAGTGCACTGGAGGTCCTCTTTCATCGCAGAGCGAATCCCGAGGAGAACAAAAAGTAGTGCTTCGGTCCAACGTTCCGGGAGAGGGTGAGCAGCCAGGGAAGCCTTAAGCTGCCGATGGAAACGCTTTACCATTCCATTAGCTGCAGGATAGTAGGCAGAAGTGCGAATGCGAGAAGTGCGAAGAAGAGACATAAAATCACGCCACAGATGTGACTCGAACTGACGACCCTGGTCAGTCGTGATCGTCTACGGCACTCTAAAACGAGAGACCCAGTGAGCTAAGAAGGCCGGCCTTAGCAACTGTTTCTGCGGTGATGTCACGACTAGAAATAGCCTCTGGCCAGCGAGTGAAGCGGTCGACACAAGTGAGAAGGTAAGAGCAACCATCTGAAGGGGGAATAGGACAGATGAGGTCACAATGACATGTTGAAACCGTTCACCCGGAGGCAGAAACTCACCAAGGGGAGCCTTGGTGTGACGGTGTATTTTTTAAAAACTCTGGATTTGAGCTTTTACTAAAAGACCTGAAAGAGAAGGGTCGTAATTAGTTTATAATTAAAAAATAAGAGAAGACTTACTATGAACTTTTTCAAAGGTTTTGTTGCTTTTGTAGTTGTTTCATATACGAATCCCATATATTTAAGAACGTTACGAGTTATATATTTGAGTAGAAGGAAATAAAAATGATAGTTAGAAAGATTTTGAAAAAAAAGAAATATATAACTCATACCCTAAACCTTGATTTTGAGGACTTGAAAGTGAGGTCTTTTAGTAAAAGCTCAAATCCAGAGTTTTTAAAAAATACACCGTCACACCAAGGCTCCCCTTGGTGAGTTTCTGCCTCCGGGTGAACGGTTTCAACATGTCATTGTGATCTCATCTGTCCTATTCCCCCTTCAGATGGTTGCTTTTACCTTCTCACTTGTGTCGACCGCTTCACTCGCTGGCCAGAGGCTATTTCTAGTCGTGACATCACCGCAGAAACAGTTGCTAAGGCCTTCTTAGCTCACTGGGTCTCTCGTTTTAGAGTGCCGTAGACGATCACTACTGACCAGGGTCGTCAGTTCGAGTCACATCTGTGGCTTGATTTTATGTCTCTTCTTCGCACTTCTCGCATTCGCACTTCTGCCTACTATCCTGCAGCTAATGGAATGGTAAAGCGTTTCCATCGGCAGCTTAAGGCTTCCCTGGCTGCTCACCCTCTCCCGAAACGTTGGACCGTAGCACTACTTTTTGTTCTCCTCGGGATTCGCTCTGCGATGAAAGAGGACTTCCAGTGCACTTCGGCCGAATTGGTTTACGGTTCTCCTCTTCGTCTTCCAGGTGAATTCTTTGACCCTTCGGTTTCTCCTTCGTCTTCCGACCCTTACGCTTATCTCTCTCGGCTCCGTCAGTGTTCTACTTCGTGGAAACCTTCTGTACCACGCACTCACGCTCGCACACATTCTTTTATTCCGAAAGATCTTTCAACATGTACACATGTTTTCGTTCGCCTCGACTCTCATCGAGCTCCGCTGCAAGCTCGATATTTGGGGCCTTATAAGGTTTTAAGTCGTCGGGAGAAAACCTTCCTTCTTCAGCTCCCTTGTCGGACGGAAGTCGTCTCCATCGATAGACTTAAACCTGCATTTTTTGAATCTTCTCCGGATACTCCGGACGATTTTGAAGATGCTCCTCTTCTTCTTCCTTTCATGCCTCCAGTACCACATGTGCCAGATCGCCCTTTATCTCCTACTCTTCCTTCTTCTTCTACTGACTCGCCTCCACCACCTCCTTCACCTCCAGCTCCGCCTGCTCCTCAATCACAGCGTTCATCCAGTTCTTCTCCCTCTTCTTCGACTAGTAGACCTGCTCTTCGCCCTGCTATACTACGTCTTGCAAAGAGTGGAAGAACTGTTCGTCCTCCTCTGCGCTTCAGATTTTAAACACTGCCACCTTTGTAGGGGGGTTCTGTAGCCAGCAGGGCTCTCCTCGCCTTACTGTATTTGTAAAATATACTGTGGTTTTCGGAACCAACTTTTTCTTTTCCCGCGTTGTTATGATGCGGGACGTCACAAAGGACGCTATTAACAGAGTGCACGGAATAGGTCTACTGCGTCAGTTCATATAGTGCTTATCGTATCCTTCTTGAATTATAGTAGTTATTTTATGTAAACCAGTGATTACGTGCCGTTGTTTTTATTCAAGTATCGCCAATCTACCAACTCAAGCAACATTTGTGTTATCTGCCCAGTGCCCTCCAGAGTAGTCCTCGCCGTCAGAAGGTACCTACCTCTTGGCCTGTTGAACACTGCATTATTGTCATCAGACAGCAGTTGTTCCTTCTAAGTCTCTGGCATAGTCAGGTTGGCAAGTTGCTAGACAGGGTTCCTGTAGCATTTCCTTTTCTTTGTTACTTGTTGTGTGCATACCAGATCTCGATTTATTTTGTGAAAATAAAAGAAAAATCCCAGCCTTTTTACTACAACCTTCACTTACCACTCAAGGGCCCTCCAGAGGCCCACTAAAACGTCTTTAGAAGAAATTACAATTTTAGGCATAAATGAGTTGGAGGGGGTTGAAGAAGTAGGAATAGCTCCAGAATCGTCTAAGGTTGAAATAGAGGCAATCATTCCATGGGAAATCAGAAAAGCACAACGGCAAGTCAGACCAGTTAATGTCACCGTAATGCCAGAAACGTCTCCTTGCCGAAGGCGGGGGCCGTTCTTGCGAAAGACTTGAGAAGACAGAAAAGGATACAGAGATAAGATAATCGGATGAACCCAAAGGAGGAAAGAGTTTAACAGAATAAGGGGAAGGATTAGAAGTTACAAAAAGATCAAGTATGTTGGGTTCATCACCAAGGCGATCAGAGATACGGGTAGGGAGATGCACCAACTGCTCAAGGTTGTTCTGGATAGAAAGTGGTAGGTGAGTTCCCCGCCTGGATCATGAGAGCTTGATGAAAGCCATTGGCGGTGGTGAGCACTGAAATCACCTAAAATGAGGATTTCGGAGAAAGGAGGGGAAGTAAGAATGTGTTCTATTATGGAGTTAAGATAATCGAAGAATTTTTTATAGTCGGTAGAATGAGGAGATAAATAGACAGAACAAATGAATTTAGTTGTAGAGTTGCAGGAAAGTTTAAGCCATAAAGTAGAGAATTCAGAAGACTCCAAATCAGAGACACGAGAACAAACATCGTTGCGCACATATGCGCAACCACCGCCTTTGGCTGAAAATTGAGGATAGAGACAGTAGGAGAAAAGTGAGTTGGGTTTGTTGTAAGAGCACTCAGACACCTGGGTTTCAGTTAGGAACAAGAGATGAGGTCTAGAAGAAGAGAGGTGGTGTTCGACAAAGTGGAAATTAGAAAAGAGACCGCAAAGGTCTTGGTGGCATCAACCTCATCACCGGAGGCCAAAAACTCCCAAGTGGTGATGGAGGAAGGGGTGAATGTGGGCTTATATTTGGAAGCTGCCCCTCCAACTTCTCTGAGGCAGTTTTTGGTTTCGCCATTGTGATAGTTATTTTTTATTATTTTTTAAATGTTATGCATGAGTACTTGCTTGTAAATTTGAAGGATACATGGGAAGAAAAGGGGAGGTTATGGGAGTATAGAGACTCCAATGTGAGTCAAGGGTACACTAGAGACCCTCTGAAAAGATAAAACGCGAAAAGAAACGAGCCAAAGGGCAACGGAATGGTTTAGCCCATCCTATCACTCCGTGGGTTAAGCCCAATGGAGGGTGCTTTCAATACTATATATATATATATATATATATATATATATATATATATATATATATATATATATATATATATATATATATATATATATATATATATATATATATATATATATATATATATATATATATATATATATATATATAAAAAAATATTGTTTATTCATTATTTTATAGAGCTTTTTTTTATTTAGCTACTATGTATCATGTAAAGAATAATCTGGCAACTTGGCCATCCTCTTTTTGTAGTTACTAAACAATAGTATGTAACATATAGCTGTGATATTTTTTCCTTTTCTCTAGTAAACATGTTTTATTACAAAAGTGTTTTATTTACTTCAAATGGGTTGTTAATTAAACTACACTAAAAA
>SEYY01002804.1:27500-32500 GCA_009176605.1 Armadillidium nasatum | reverse complement strand
AAAATTATTTTGAAAAAAATTTTTTTAAAGTGCTAGATTCAGCATATTTTTAGCATTTTCCTGATAAACTTGGCCATTTTTTCTTATGATATTGCTTGTGTATGTGCTTGTCAGTATGTGGACGAACTTTGTGTGGGGGACATATGAAGAAGTGGGAGATCGGTCAGAGTGTGAGGCCCTTCAGAGTAGTTGAGGATATGCTAAAACTATCTTGAGAAGATGAAAATAAAGATCCAGAGGGTAACGGAGCTCGTAGGAAAGCATCAATCAAACTTAGCACTCAGTGAGTAATGAGCATTGGGTAATGGGCGCTAGCAGCGTTTCAAACGGCGCTTTTTCAACCCCTTTCCACTTTAATTATAGAGCATTAAGGCTTTTCTGGAATAGTCATCATCTGCAGTAAAAGAAAAAGTCAGTCATTTGTTATATTAGTGTACAACAATTTCGAACTCAAATTGAATTTATTGTTTTTGAATCTTGTACATCTTTTTAACCAAGAAAAAATGTTAAGTTCTTTTCATCCAAAATATTCCTATAGTGTGTTCTTTTAACGTATTTTATTAATTGAATTGTTTATTAAATCGCTTTAAAAAATTTTTTTTTTCCTCGCAGGAGATATAATAATAATTATATGTAATTACAAAATTTTAAAACATAAATAGGAATTTAAATAATTTGATATAGAAGAAATTGACCAAAATGGACAGGGAACAGGAATACTACGAAGAAACTGTCAGCCGTTTTTTCGGTCAAAGACTAAACGTCACTTATGATCTTGGTCAAGATATCCTTCATTCTCAAGTTCCACAATTGCAAAGTCTTATTCTCATAAATGTAATATCCGATTTTTGGCAAGATCCTGAAGTGCGCAAAGAAGTAAGTGTTTTTGTGATTGCGTATCCAGATACGCTAGTTGAGTATTGTAAAGATATATTTTGGGTCTCCGTTGAAGAGAAAGTAAAATCGAAATTATCTCATTTACTATTAACCCAAGCTTGTCGAGACCTTAGTTACAGAATTTGTAATGCTATTGGAAGACATATTTACGAATATATAACAGACAATCATTTTGAAAAAATTCCCAAAATTTTGTATGCTGAAAATTATGCGATAACTTATCAGGGAACAATTAACAAAATGAAAACTATTCTACTTATCTTACAAAAGCTAACCGATCCCTGCGTGAAATACGAGTTCGTCTGTTACTATTTCATTGAAAATCAGGTAAGGTATCACTTTCACAGCTTGCCTCCCCACCTGAAATTTTATTATTTATATGAATTGGATCGCTCATTGCCAAATTTCACTCTTGCATTTTGGGGATGGAGGATTTCAGCAGATAAAACATTATTTTATGAAATAACTAGACTTTATCGATTTGGTATCTTAAGCTATGTACCGACATCGATACGAGAATGTATAATAGCACTTTTTGAATGGCAAGTTTCATGTAATAATGTTGTAGCAGTACAATATTTGTGGAAAACCATGCTGGATGAAGAAGAGAAGAAAAGCGCTTTACTTCCTCGCTCTAAAGAAATAATTAATTCAGATAAACATAGAAATATGATGTGTTATTTCATTGGTCATATGAATACAGAACAGCAAATAAAATTGTTAAAGGACAACTCATTTCGTATTTTAATAAGACTTTTAGATTGGAGGTGGGAAAGGGTATTTTTAGAAGCAGCGAAATTCGCCTTCAAATTTCTTACACACTGGGATTTTGCAGAGATTTTACATGCCTTAGTATATTATGTCTGTTATCAACACAAATATTTTTCCGAAGATCCAAGCAGTAGAAGGGTACTTACGGATTTTTTAAATCATTCTCCAGCTCAATCACGAGAATATATCACGAGAGCATTTCCAAATAAATATTACGATATGATGGTAAACCTTTTAAAAATAAATGATCAGGAAATTATTGATCTTTTAACTACATTTTCTCAACCAAGAGATTTGATGTATTCTCCTAAAAGCATCGAATTGTGTGTGGAATTCATTGAAGAAGCGGAGTATGAAAGTATTGACCTTTACATTAAAAGCAATCTAAAATTTCAGGATCAAATACTAGATTTCAAAAGACACCTTATTGAACAGAAGGGTCAAGAATTGTGTGTCAAACTTATTACCCTTGAAAGGTGGAGAGACGTGGATAATTTTATAAAATGGTGTCCTTTTAATAAGGATGAAGAAGAAGAATTCAAAAGCAATCTTCCATTTGCATTTAAAGGAGAAGTAATAAATGTCTTCATTAGTGATCTCGGCTCAGACTTTAAGGGTAAGACAAAAACTATAGACAGAATTTTAAATTGGTGTTTTGAGCATAATACATCTCTTATCAGAGATTGCAAGAAAAAGGTTCTCTTCAATGATTCGAACTTTTATATAGAGTCGTCTTTCAAATACAGGTGTGTATTTTATTCCGAGGCAAAGAAACTAATTATGAGAAGAAAATGGGAAATTGTTACCAAATGCTTTGATTGGTGTTACGCTCATGAAGAAGATATAAAATCTTTCTGCAATAAATTTTTATCAGATAAAGCATTTATTATGAAAATAGTTAAATACGATCTGACATTAGAACTACTCAATTACTTCTTGGAATGCTGTAGTTCTGACTATATGGTACCTTATAGTGTTAAAGTGGCTATCATAGAAAATCACGCATTTTTTGTAAATTTAATAGCGAAACTGAAGCTAGAAGAGGCAGATCACATTTTAGATTGGTGTATGGAAAGCGTATTAAAAAAGAACTTGCTAAAGCAAGCATTGCTAGCACTCTGTATGAGGCCATTGTTGAAGTATGTTTCCAAAGAAGAATCTCTCAGAAGACTTCTTGAATGGTTCAATCCTACGAGTAAATCCATTGCTAACCTCCGAAGGTGTCTCTCTGAATGGTACGAACCTGGCAACGAGGATCTGAATCCTAAAATTGATAGATTATTAGAACATTTAAAAAAATATTGATTCCAAAATTGTTTGTAAAATATTTCAAAAATTTTAATTTATTTTTTTACTTTTTTTTATTATTTTAATAAAGTTCAAATGTGAAAAGTATTTTCTTTGCACTGATAATCTAATTCTGTTTAATGATTTCGAAAATAGAGTGACGGAATATTTTTCATTACAAAATAAATGATTAAGTAAAATAAAAAATAGGGTAAGAAAATAATAATTAAAAACCTGGTACAAATATCTAAATAAAAAAGTTCATTTTCTCGTTAAATCTTTTTATATAATTAATACAAGTCTACGTCAAATTACTTCCATTCCAAATATTTGAATGCCATCTGAACTTTAATTCTAGAAGGTGAATAAACTAGATTGTCATTTAGCAATAGCACAGATATGAGATTTTAAGATATTAAAGATTAGGTTTTATGCTGATGGAAATCACTAACTCGTATAAATACCGTAGCTTATAAGGAAGATTCTTAATGTAGCGTAAACTTTAGGTAATGCAAAAAAAAAAAATCGATAAAAAAAACTATTCAGACTTAATCTAACAAGGTGGTTTCCTTAGAGATTACAAATGTGGAGCCTACAGAAATAGTAAATAGCGGAAAAATCCCGGAACATGCAGTACTCGCATAATCAATTTCTTTGCATAACTTGCCTCAATACCAGTGTAGGAACACAGTTTTCCCCATTATCTTTGCATGTCATATATTAACTACATGCTAGGAAATTTCAGCTATTGTTCGCGCCATATTTTTAAAACTAATAAGCCATTAGTAAAATATTGCATCATGATTACCAGAAACATTTAATTAATTGCTAAGGAAATTTATTTTACCCTTGACAAAAATAAAAATAAAAATAAAAAAACAATTTACAAACTAATATATACTTGAAGCAAACAAGACGCTCGTATACAAATTTAGGACATTAAATATTTGAAAAGATAGTTAGGGAGATGAATGGCGGCAACTTTGAAACATTTATTCACATTTAAAATATTTTGCCGTGTAACTTTTGCATAAAATAGGGAGAAATATGGATGAAGCTGAGATAAATAAGGTTTTAAAAATCCATATTCATTTTTATTTTTATTATAAAACTCAAAAACGTAAAATACTTAATCTTCTTACAATTCTGTTCAAAGATAGAGAGAAAGATTTACTTAAAAGTGGTATTAAGTCTATCTAAGAATAAATTCATATACTTATAGTGTATATATACTTGTGTGTAGGAACACAGTTTTCCCCATTATCTTTGCATGTCATATATTAACTACATGCTGGGAAATTTCAGCTATTGTTCGCGCCATATTTTTCGGACTAATAAGCCATTAATAAAAATAACCACCAAAATCCAAATCGCCTGAAGTCTGCTTCGATTGTAATAATTCCGATTCCGTCATGGAGGGCAACGATGTTCTATCTTCCGTTTCAACTGGGACTAAAGCAACATCATATCCATATCTGTAATCACCTATTTAAAAAATAATAAAACAACATAACTATTATAAATAAGAATTTATATAATAGCAAACAAAAGAAATCACTAATTCTTGGGTAAACAATCAATTACTATATTATCTGATTTCATAGTAAACAATGATTCGTTTACTTCTCTTTACAAACTTTTTAGTTTAATTAACTTCATATTTTCAAATCATAAAAATTTTTTTTTTTTATTTTAAAATAATAAATTACAAATTGAAAATAAATCATACCGATAAATTTTACTCCTCCTCTGATTATCTGAAACATTTTGGTAGCCAAAGGACAAAGAGGGGATTTGCATATAATCATCTAGGATATATATATATATATATATATATATATATATATATATATATATATATATATATATATATATATATATATATATATATATATATATATATATATATATATATATATATTATATATTATTTTTTTTTTTTTTTTTTTTTTTTTTTTTTTTTTTTTTTTCACACAATTTTAAAGTCTGCTAACTCACTCACAGACTGATGTAAATATACATGAGCATTTAATATATACTATTTG
>SEYY01002804.1:20000-25000 GCA_009176605.1 Armadillidium nasatum | reverse complement strand
GTCTGAATTCATTTTTCAATAACTCTGTTTGAATTTTATGTGGCCACAAGCATTTCCCATCAAAGGTGACAAAAAAATAATAAGTTAACAGATGAAAGAAAAATAAAATATTTATCAAATGAAATTTGGTGCTAGTTAATCTGTGTCCGAGCTTTGAAACATCTAGGTGAAGTTTGTTTCATTCGTGTTTTTAATATTCTACCAATCTACATTCACAATGACAAGAAAAACAAACAAATTTAATCATGGACAATTTTTCCAACAAGTTAACAAGCTTCACTTTACTGTATAAGAAACTTACTATAAAATTCCAAATAAAATATTAGAAAAATAAGAGAATAAAATTGATTTAAAAGGCAACGAACGTTTTTGAAATGTATTCTAAATTAGACTATTCAGCAATTACAAATAAACAAGTGAACATCTGGCAACTTCTGTTAATAGGGAGTCAAGTTCTCATAAACCTTATCATTATTCACTGGGAGGGAGGGATGACATAGCTCATTAATACAGGAACATTCACCACATTATCATATATAAAAATATGAAGGTAGGGTACTACATACTAAGCTGAATTATCATTCCTGTTTCATACAGAGAACTTTCAAAATGACCATCAAAATTAATCATTTTTAAAATAATAGATATCCATTTTAAGCTTGACTATAATCAACTAAAATTTATATAATCAGAATCACATCAATAATATAATTAGAAATAAAAAAAAAAAAAAAAAAAAATTAATACACTGCCTTGTCATTCTAACACCAAACAAGGACGATTCTTACTACACTAAAGATTTAATTAAATGTTTTTCAATATACTCTAGATACTAAATAGATAAATTTGTATGAAACAATCTTAGTATTAAGGTGTATATAAAAATAAATGAAGATACTTCAAAAGAAATTAGGTATTACAATGACAAATTCTTTAAAAAGGACTCTTACAGAAATAGAGAGTTATGTCAGCGAGCTCTTTAAGCTGGGCTGCCCAAGAAGCAAGAGTTGACGCCCTTTCAAATTTTGTATCTTGTGAAAATTCTTTCCTAATTAAGCTTGCAATCGAGTCCACGATAACAAGACCGATATCATTCACAATGCAAAAAAGCTCCAATGTTGATAATCTGTAATCATATGAAGGTAAATAAGATAATGTTAACTAGTTGGCTTATGTAAATAAAAATAAAAAATATATTTTTTTAAAACTTCTCATCCTAATAAATAAATTGAAAAAAAAAAAAAAAATTTCAATATCGATAATTACTAAAAAACTGATAAGTAAACAAGGACTTTATAAGCAGAAATCCAACTACAAAACAACAATTTAAAAACAAACTACAATATAGATTACACCAAAAGAATAAAGACAGATTGGTCTTATTTACATCTCATTGAAAGAAGCAACAGTTTCAACTTGGAAAACATGAAACTTTGACATTATGCTACTATCACATTCCGCTTCTAAACTTCCTTCTATTATCTCATTTACCCTGAAAATAAAATACCAAAATAATGAACCTATATATATATATATATATATATATATATATATATATATATATATATATATATATATATATATATATATATATATATATATATATATATATATATATATATATATATATATATATATATATATATATATATATATATATCTCTTTTCTTCCACACTGACCAAATAAAACCTGTAATTCTACCATAGCTTTGAAATATGATGACAGTAATTCCGAATAAATTATAACAATGAAAATAAAAAAGAAAAAGGAAACAAAATTGCATCCTCTTAATTCATCTTAATTACAGCAAAGTAAAACTATATAAAGGTAATGAAATGCAATGCTATAAAAAAATCTGGATAAAGGTACTTTGTAGATTTCGATGATGCAGACGTGATTTTAAACAATTTCAGTCTGTGATTAGTCAATTGATTTAAATTCTAGCAACTTCCTTTTTGGGAAGGTAGAAAATGTGAATGACGTGACTATAGTGTTTCTTTATTTATTTACAATTTGCAGTAACAGTAGCAATCATACATTCACAATGTCAAGCAAAACTGCTATTTGATTTCACTCTTATAGCATCCTATACTTTGATTACAATCAAACGAAAATAAATTTGGCGGTAATCGAGACCTTTCAAGAAATAGCTATCATGAAAATGTAATATGTACTCTAAACAGCCTGTTTAAAGAAGAGCAAACTCAATTAAGTTTGGGTAGAAGTGTGGCTCAGGGTCCATCATTTCAAAATGATCTTGCTATTGTTCCACACAAAAGTATTTGCTCCAGTTCCACCCAAATATTTTATATTTGATCCAGTTCTGTATCCTCTGCACAAAACTGATCCTCAATGCAATTCAAGCCATTTTCACTTCCGAGCTTGGAATAGGAACTTATACTGTCAACCTTAAATTTAATAAATATCTTCCTGAACCTAAACATCAAAACATCTAATTAAGAATAAAAACTTATACTGTCAACCGTAAATTTAATATCTTGCTGAACCTGGTCATCAAAACATTTAAGATATTTTAGTAGTAATGTCAAATGTCTTTGAACAAGGATGGTAATAAATGACCTTCTTTATTACGGTTTTCCTCACGAGTGGCGACGACCCGAATGAATAAACCGTATTAACACAATACAAATACTTTTTGCTATTAATAAAATTTTCCTTGACCAAAATAAAATGTGAAATTACATATTTTTTTTTAAAAAAAAAAGGATTTCTACAAGATAGTTTTTGACCGTGGCATAACGATAGTGTGATTAACTCACGTGTTCGAAAACGCTATTTTAATACCTCATTCAAACCATAGAAGAAAAAAAACTTATTAGAAAATACCCCTCCTTGAATAGGACAATGCCCGAGAGAGGTTGTGTGAATTTTATTTTTTAAAATACTTTCCATTTACAAAAGATATACAAAACTAACAATACTAAAGAATTAAAAATAATAAAGATAAAGCCATAAAAATACCTGTCAGCCTTGAAACACAACTCTGTATCAAGAAAGCACACTCCATTGGGAGGCGATGAACATCTCAGACAATTCACAGCCAACTGGTAACTAAACTGGGTTTTACCAACTCCAGGAGCTCCTTAAAAATTATTTTTTATTATTATTATTATTATTATTATTATTATTATTATTATTATTATTATTATTATTATTATTATTATTATTATTATTATTATTATTATTATTATTATTATTATTATTATTATTATTATTATGTATCTAGTAGAATAGGACCTACTGAACTACTGTATAATCTGTAATTGTACCTCTGAATAAAATATTGAAATTGAAAATTGAAATTATTATTATTATTATAGAAATAATCTTTTTGTTGATAAACTGTAAGGATCTTTTAATCCAAACTTTATCAAATTCTTAATTTATTCTTCATATTACTAAGATCCAGAACATTTAAGGATGGGACGAGATAAAAAGCAAAGGAATTATTACTTTTTTCTATACTCTATTATGTTTAAAATCTTTAACCACCAAAGTTTGCTTTCTTTTTACTCAGTTCCAAGAATTTATAAATGAACATAAAAGCATTTAAGGGCGTCACATGCCTTTAATGATGGTAAAATGAGTCCACATGTGAGTGACAGGGATTCCTACAATGCTTCGATCTTCATATTTTGTGAATGAAAATTAAGAAAGACAAAAAAGATAATCTCAATTCAACAAAAATTATACTCCTTATATGTTTGGATTACTTGCCTTAAAAACGCAAATCTTGAATGAGATAAGTTTCTTGTTGAATTAGTTTACATTTGGTGTAATAAAAAAAGAAAGCTATAATAGGAGGTGGTAGTACATACAGTTTGGAAATATTCAAATTTATCACAGACAAATAACATGGCATACAGGTCAGAAACAGTCATTTATATTGCAATATTCAACATTAAGGTTAACATCACCTTATTGGCCCAATAAAGCTTGGTATAAAAGTTAGCAGACATGTATTGCATAAAATTTGAGAATACCTCATTTGATTTTCAGGAAAAAAAATACTAAAACTGAGCTTATAATTATGTAGGGAAATTGAAGGTAATCACTTACAATATAAAAGGTTAGCTTCTTTATACACTTAATTAGGTTTATGTTAAAAAAATAAAAAATCGGCCTATAATTGTTATTAAATAGTTTCCATCTACAAATAATAGATATACAAAACTAACAACAATGATTTACAACATTTAATAAGTACAGTATAATTCATATCTTGTAAATATACAGAGCTAATCAACCTTTAAATGTAAGAATAAGCTAAAAATATTTAACAGTTTATCAGTATTCCAAAAATAATAACAACTCATAAGTGATTGATTTAAAAAATTTTAAGAAAAAAAAACTATTTACCTGAATAGTTCAGTTAAATGTCCTCTATGAATACCTCCTTGCAAAAGAGAATCCAATTCAGGGTCACAAAATGGTAAAGAGGTTAATTTCTTCTCTAAAAGTTCGGCACCCTGATTAAAATAATCAAAAATTTAATTAATCCATATTGGTGTCTGAATTAGCAAAATTTTCAAACAAATTTAAATATGTTTTTAATTTTAAAAAGAAAGATCATAACCAAAAAATATTACCAAAAAAAATAATCATTAAAAATTTGTTTCAAGACCACATTTTCATTTTATATTTAGTCAATACAAAAATTATATCTTACTACAACATTACAAGAACAATAAAAGGTTGAAAAACAACTAAAACTGATAATTTCCATCAAAAAACAGAAGAGAAAAGAGAATCTGATAAAACTTAGATAATGGTAACACTAAGGTAATGATGGAAAATAGAAAATCTCTTTGTCCTTATCAAAGACTACATGAAATAAAAATAGATTGTCTCACCAAGACATATATAATATACATACATACATATATACAAAAATGCACATATACATAAGTAGAGGGAAAGTGAATAACCCATTATTAAATTTTCCATTTAAAACAACTAAAGCAACAATCTTATTAAA
>SEYY01002804.1:12500-15000 GCA_009176605.1 Armadillidium nasatum | reverse complement strand
TATGTTAGATTGTGTTTGTAAAGCTATGCAAATGAAAATACAGAATCTAGATTTAGGTTGCAAAGAAGAAAAAGTATAAAAGGAAACAAAGATCCAATATGATTTAAAAGATAAAGATTTTTATAGGAACAAGACTGAAAAATAGTGCATATGAGAGGGAAAATAGTGATTATCGTGAAAGTAATACCGTCAAAAGTCGTAAGTATAAATAAAAAAAACTATAAAAAAAATTAGAAAATACACAGTCAATGGTATAGAGAGAGTGACTCAATAATTCGATGGGCAGAAAGAGATTGGAGAGAGTTAGTAAGAGCAGGAGGATTGACGAAACCAAATCCTGTTTGAGTGGAACCACCCTAGATGTGTGAAGCATACTCCATACAGGGGGCGAACAACACCCCTATAGAGAGCAAGCAATTGGTGTGGTGTGAAGAAGTTCTGAAGGCGCCTTAGAACACCCAGCCTCTAAGAAGCTTGCTTAGAAAGAAAAGTAATGTGATCTTTCAAAGAAAGATCACGAGAAAAAGAAACACCAAGAATATTAAGGAAAGATGAAGGTTTGAATTGAGTGTTTTTCGAAGAAGATATCATAGTGGTGTGGAAGATTGTCGAGTAGAGATATAGAGGAATTGAGTTTTTTGAGACATTGAAAACGATCATGTTTTTTCTGCCCCAATTTGAAATGCGAGATAGATCAGAGGTTAGTTGCTCCAAGGCTCCCATCCTTGCGTATATTAACTGCTGAAAAGAGAGTAATGAAGGGTGGAGTCATCGGCATAGGAATGGATAGGAGATGAAGTAATAGAGAGAAGGTCATTAATGTATATATATATATATATATATATATATATATATATATATATATATATATATATATATATATATATATAATATATATATATATATATATATATATATATATAATATATATATATATATATATATATATATATATATATATATATATATATATATATATATATATATATATATATATATATATATATATATATATATATATATATATATATATATATATATATATAATATATATATATATATATATATATATATATATATATATATATATATATATATATATATATATATATATATATATATATATATATATATATATATATATATATATATATATATATATATATATATATATATATATATATATATATATATATATATATATATATATATATATATATATATATATATATATATATATATATATATATATATATATATATATATATATATATATATATATATATATATATATATATATATATATATATATATATATATATATATATATA
The DNA here is from genome assembly GCA_009176605.1 of Armadillidium nasatum. Lineage (NCBI taxonomy): Eukaryota > Metazoa > Arthropoda > Malacostraca > Isopoda > Armadillidiidae > Armadillidium > Armadillidium nasatum. The sequence goes on along the minus strand of SEYY01002804.1, from coordinate 13,669 downwards.
TATATATATATATATATTATATATATATATATATATATATATATATATATATATATATATATATATATATATATATATCATATATATATATATATATATATATATATATATATATAATATATATATATATATATATATATATATATATATATATATATATATATATATATATATATATATATATATATATATATATATATATAATATATATATATATATATATATATATATATATATATATATATATATATATATATATATATATATATATATATATATATATATATATATATATATATATATATATATATATATATATGACTCTATTTGTATAATAAAATAGGTATTGATAAATTTTTGTATTCCTCAAGTGTATTAAATATTCTGTAGTTAAGGTTTTCAAGAACATCTTGACAGTGTTCTTGAATTCTCTGAACTTGATCAAAAGACATGACGTTCCTCCATCGAAAAGCCCGAGAATTTGACCTTCTTCTTAAGGCAAATGGGTCAGAGTTTAAACTGTCGTCGAAGGACGTGGAACGGATTAGAAGTTCAGTAAAGATCGTATATTTTAAACCCACAAATTTATAAAGCTTTTTAGTTTCTTCAATAGGATTTAAAGCCAGATCTTCGTAACGTACCCTATAATACCTGAAAAGAAGATATATATATATATATATATATATATATATATATATATATATATATATATATATATATATATATATATATATATATATATATATATATATATATATATATATATATATATATATATTGCAGTACATTAATACTCTTTCACTGAAGTAGTACCTTTTACTATCGTAGAATTGTGGTTCTAGGTTTATCTCTTGACGAAGTTTTTCACAATGAGACTCTAGCAAAGCGTGCTTTGTAAGTTCCATTCTTGATAGAACTGTTGCTCTTGGATCTCTGATTAAATGAATTATTCCAATGTTTAAGTTATTAAAATCATTAATAGAAATAATGGACTGTAAATTTAAAAATGTTTTTATTAAATGCAACTTGGATGTTTGGCATAACGTCTGGAGGTACTGGATGTTTGATTGCGTGCAAAATGATGGGACGATGTTGAAATTGCAAAAATCCCTATTTATTAAATTTTTCCATATCAATCCAGTTGTTATTAACGATTCAAAGTATTGTTG
>SEYY01002804.1:0-2500 GCA_009176605.1 Armadillidium nasatum | reverse complement strand
CGAATTTAAAGCAAAAATAATAACTAAGATACTTCATCAATTATACTACAATGGTCACTGGGATGTTATAAAAACAATTTAAGATATATTTTAGGAGAACTGATACACTGTTGCTACAATTTGACCAAAATGGGAGAAATGGTGAAAACGAAATGTTTATACAGCAAAGATCAAGTTGACTCTGTCCGTCTGTACTAGCTGCCACCTGGGGCCTTTGTTTGAAACTAAAGTATATATATATATATATATTATATATATATATATATTATTATATATATATATATATATATATATATATATATATATATAATATATATATATATATATATATGGGCGTAGGGATGAGGTGTATATATGGGGGTTTGAAGGGTAAGTGGAAGAAGATCCAATGAATTATTTGGCAAACTTGCTATGAAGATCTGTTGAAGAGATTCATGAGGGAATAAGCAGCGTCCATTTCATCTGAAAAGAAGATTATAAAATTAATTAATTAATTAATTAATTAAAATTGTGAAAAATCAATTAAATTATTTATTATCATGAATTAGTAAGATAATGAAATATCAATCAACATATTGTTGAGATTTTAGCAGGATTATTTTTTATTATAGGTTAAAAAAGATATTTTATAAGATTTTTGCAACTCTCCATATGTTATAAATCATATATCACAAGCTCTCTCGGCGAGTGGTTGGCTTGCCTTGAACTCGTGATAGCCTGAAGGGAGGGATTTTGTCTACCTGGTGGGACGGGCATATGCCTTAGTTGATAAGGTATATGCTCTTGAAAACAAAAGGACATAAACCTATAGTATTGATATATATATATAATATATATATATATATATATATATATATATATATATATATATATATAGGCATATTTCTATATATATTAATTTTACGATCGCTGATTTCAGTGAGAGGAGAAAACAACTCCTAACCCCAATTTACCTATTATGTGGTTAATATAATTTATAATTTGGATTTTAAATACACCAAAGTGAATTGGACTTTTCTCAACAACAGCTTAAAAGAAAGCTTTCATCTATCTATCTATCTATTTATCTATCTATCTATCTATTTATTTATCTATCTATCTATCTGTCTATCAGTCATCCATCCATCTATCTGTCATCCATCCATATATCTATGTCTGTTTGTATATCCATCAATAAATTTCATCTACACGTGTTCGACACAACGCCAACAGCGTCGCCGATGGACTTTGCAAACAGCACACTACCTCTGGGCTATTCCACCTTCTCTACAGAAAAGAGGGCATCGTAAAACAGTGTCTAGGTTATCAATCCCTTTCATATATATATATATATATATATATATATATATATATATAATATATATATATATATATATATATATATATATATATATATATATATATATATATATATATATATATATATATATATATATATATATATATATATATATATATATATATATATATATATATATATATATAATATATATATATATATATATATTATATATATATATATATTATATATATATATATATATATATATATATATATATATATATATATATTTATATATTATATATTTCATATATAGCGGATGTGTATTCGATGCGGATGGGATGCGGATGCGGATATAGAATTTTTCGTCAAATGCGGATGCAGATGCGGATGCGAAAGTGAATTGGATTTCGAAAGTGCCGGATGCGGATGTTGAATTTTCGAAAGTGCGGATGCGGATGTCATCATTAAATATATATATATATATATATATATATATATATATATATATATATATATATATATATATATATATATATATATATATATATATATATATATATATATATATATATATATATATATATATATATATTTAGCTTACCTAAAGATCTGTCTGCTCCCCTACTATAAGCTTGATTTTGTTTCATATAAGGATGACTCATTTGTAGACGACGCTTAGACCTGAAGCATGACTTAGATTCTTCATTTTTCTGATTGATATTCAAGACATTTAAATGTTGAGAAACTGTGTTCTGTGTGCTCTGTGTTGGTGTAGTATTTCTTATTATATATTCGTCTTTTCTGTTATCTTTAGTTTTGAAAAGCATTGTATCATGATAAGGTAGAAGATAAACATTTGAATTTTTGGTGTGGAATACTTTGTTGCATTTATTTGCCGATTCAGCATCGCTATGACTTTCATCACCGTTGTTACGAAAATACAACTTATTTGAGAGAAAACTAATTTTATTTTTTAATGAATTGTTATCAGTATAATTAATATCTCTGTTTTTGCAAGGTTGGCAATCTATTTCAGAAAGTATTTTTGATTCATTATTATCGTTAACGTCATTCAAATATCGATGCCAGAGATTCCTTTTGAATTTTGGTGATATTGGTATCGAATCTGTTGCATCAACTGAAAAAGAGAAATTCAAATTAAGATATATACTCTCTCTCTCTCTCTCTCTCTCTCTCTCTCTCTCTCTCTCTCTCT
>SEYY01002803.1:45000-57432 GCA_009176605.1 Armadillidium nasatum | reverse complement strand
TCCTTTTCCGTCCCACCCTTACCTTCCACCCAACATTACTAGATATTTGAATTCATTCACCTCCTCAAGTTTCCATTCTCACACTTCTACAAACCAATTCCTCCCTCCACATTTCCTCATCCCCACCTCCAATCCTCATAACTTTATTCTTCGCTGGATTGAATTTCAATCTCGTGTTTGCACATTTCCCTTCAAACTCTCTCACAAGTATTCTCCTCTTTTCTCCAGATTCTGCCACCAACACATGCCACATCATCGGCAAAAAGTAAAACATTCACTTCACATTCACCCTCCATGTTTCTCAACGTAATACTCTTCCCTTCTCTCTCCATTTTTCTAAGTAAACCATTCATCAATAGATTAAATAACATGGAGATATTACAAACCCCTATCTCAATCCCACTCCTATGCTAAACCAATCCGATAGTTTTCTCTTCACCCTCACTCTTGATCTACAATTCGCATATATATATATATATATATATATATATATATATATATATATATATATATATATATATATATATATATATATATATATATATATATATATATATATATATATATATATATATATATATATATATATATATATATATATATATATATATATATATATATTAGTGATGGATCGGATGTCATATTTTCTAATTTGCGGATGCGGATGCGGAGGCGGATGTCGAATTTTGGAGAAGTGCGGATGCGGATGCGGATGCGGATGTTGAATTTTTGAAAGTGCGGATGCGGATGCGGATGCGGATGTTGAATGCTCGAAAGTGCGGATGCGGATGCGGATGCGGATGTTGAATTTTCGAAAATGCGGATGCGGATGCGGATGCGGATGTTGATTTTTGTGCGGATGTTCCGCATCCGCGCATGCGGATGCGGATGCGGATGCCATCACTAATATTATATATATATATATATATATATATATATATATATATATATATATATATATATATATATATATATATATATATATATATATATATATATATATATATATATATATATATATATATATATATATATATATATATATATATATATATATATATATATATATATATATATATATATATATATATATATATATATATATATATATATATATATATATATATATATATATATATATATATATATATATATATATATATATATATATATATATATATATATATATATATATATATATATATATATATATATATATATATATATATATATATATATATATATATATAATAGTTACTGATGACTATTTAAAATATTTATTATAAATAAAAATATTTTCAAATGTATTATATTGTATTTTAAATTTCAAATATGTTTTAACTTTATTAATGTAATTTAAATATTGTAAATATAAATAGTCTTAGATAGCTAAATAATAATCAGGAGATTTCGTTGTTGGGTTTTAAAAAAAATATAAAAACAGTAATTCTTACCTTTTTTTGGCACGAACTAAATGTTCGTTAATTTTTCCCAGATTTAATAAAAATATACACAACGAATATTTTTACTATGATCTTTCGTTATTTACAGAAAATATTTCTAATGAACGAGCTGATGTTCATAATTTTGTTTTTTTTCACAAATATTTTTATTTTATTTTATTTTACTTTTTTAATTAAAATTTTTTTTTTTTTTTTTTTATAATTGAGATATTTACATAAGTTGCATAGGTAATATTTAGGTAGAAAACGAGTTAAAATTTTTAAATGAAATTTAAAATTCCAATAGTGTGTGGTATAAACAGTAGAATGATTGGTTTGCTAGGCAATATTCCTGCGTATCATTCCTCATTCTGATCTTAGAAAGTAATAACCATATAAAATATGGGCTGTAAAATTTCAGTCCTAATAAGACAGATATGGCAACTTAAGGAAAAAAACAATGCAAAATTGGAATAGCAGTTTTTATCAAGTATCTAGTTTGTCTTTCTGTCCTTTTAAAGTACAGATCAAAATGAATATAAACAGACTAAGACAGTTGTTTAAAGTCTCATGTCGAGGAAGGTTGTTTTTTTAATTGTAGAAGAAAAATTACAAGATTTATGTGTTTTTTTTTTCTTGTTCGAGATATATATATATATATATATATATATATATATATATATATATATATATATATATATATATATATATATATATATATATATATATATATATATATATATATATATATATATATATATATATATATAACATTATGCCAGACTGCACTTCTACATACTTAAATATTACAAAAACTACCAAACGTACATTAAAAAGGATAACATTTTTGTAATCCTTGCAGAATTTTAAGTAAGAATAATTGGGAATAGAAAAAAATCGTATAATAATTTTAATACGTACGTAATAATTGGTTTTTTATGTTGAAAGATGTACAAACGTACATCTTTCAACATAAAAAATATAGATAAATTTTTCCAATTTTGAAGGAAGATAAATTTAGCGATTGAGTAAGAATAGTGTAAAAAAATGTGAAATTTATATAATTTGGTGTAATATGACAGTATGTTTTTAAAACATTATTTATATGAAAGCAATTACAACTCCGATGACGACGTCTGAAGCAGAGAGATGTTTCTCGATTTGAAGAGCGAATAAAAACTTTTAAATGTAGAACCATGTGCAACGAGAGATTGAATGCATTAACGATGTTTTCAATAGAGAGCGAAATGGTCTGTAAAATACCAGATTTCAATGAAAAAATAATTGAAAACTTTTCGACATCTAAAATTCGAAGAACTAATCTTATTTTTAAATAAGAATATAAGCAAGTTTTCAAGAATAAATAAGGTACGTTTGAAATTTTATATATATATATATATATATATATATATATATATATATATATATATATATATATATATATATATATATATATATATATATATATATATATATATATATATTAGAGGTGGACCGGATAGTAATTTTTTACTATCCGCGGATGCGGATGCGGTTGCGGATATTCAATTGCAGATATCCGCAGATGCGGATGCGGATGCGGATAGTTTAATTTTTTAAGAGTTTTTGTCATAGATTCTTGGAATTTTAAATATAATATCCAGAATCTATGTTACCAGGGTGTGGGACGGGGACCCAACTCTTGAACACCCCACCAACTTCTTTCCCCAACCTCCACCCATTTGGAAAAAGGTTATATATATATATATATATATATATATATATATATATATATATATATATATATATATATATATATATATATATATATATATATATATATATATATATATATATATATATATATATATATAGCCAGTAATTCAGTATTACCTTCACACTTCACAGTTTCACATATTCCATTTGAAGTTAATAATTGGTAAGTTATTTTTTAGAAATAAAAGCTTTTGGGCTCTTTCAGGTGAAAGTTTGGTTCGCTTTTCGTCGTAAATGAGGCCTGCTCCACTGAAAAGACGCTCACTAGCAACACTAGTTGAAGGATATGCAAAATAAGTCCTTGCCAGCTCAGCAAGAAAAGGGAAACTTTTGCAATTATCTCTCCACCAAACCAGTTGGTCTTTATCTGCCTCCAAACGTGGGAGTTTCAGATAATTTTCAATAATCGATATTGTATCCTTTGACACTTCTGACTGTGATTCTTCATCGCTGCTGGAAGCTAGAAGATCTTTCATTGATTTAGCAATGCTTAAGCTAACAGATTTTGTTTCTTTTGTATCTGACAGCTTTTGCTTTTTCTTGAAAGGCGTTATTTTAGCTGTTTCTATCATCTCATCGCATAAGCATCCTAATTTGATTTTAACATTCTGAGAAACAAGTGGTTTAAAAAATTTTGTTTTGTACCTAGGATCTAAAAAGGTTGCAATTGTATAAGCATCATCATTTTTCAGGTTTTCAAATCTGTCGTTCATCTCCTTCATTAATGTTTCAGTCATCCTTGAAACTCCCTTAGACTTAAATAACATTTGTTAACACAACTTTCAATGTTGAAACAAGTGGTATCACATCTGACAAACATGATTCAGCTGAACTTATAGTCTTTGTTAATTCTTCAAAAGGCTTAAGGATATTAATACAATTATTTAAAATGTCATTTTCGTCAGGTGTTAGAGGCTTTATTTTGTGCTGCTTGAAGCATAAAGGCAAATGGCCTCATTAATTTCGCTCATCCTCTCAAGCATATGCAAACTACTATTCCAGCGTGTTTGAATATCTTGCATGACAGAAAGTGGACGAACATTTAATCTTGTTTGTATTTTCTTCAGCTCATTTTGGGCTACAACGGAGTGATTGAAATGCGTAGCAATTAACCTAAATTTGGTTATTAAATCGGATACACATTTTTGACTCATAATGGAATTTTTAACTACTATCTGAGTTTGGTGTGCAAAGCAATCTACATTTTTCACTCTTGCCAGAGAAAGTGCTTTTTTTATATTTGTGCCCGAATCCCTGACTACGCAGTGCACTTCATTTAATGAAATCTTCCATTTTGTCAGCATCTTTTCAAATACAGTTTCAAGATAGTCGCCTGTATGGCGCTCAGAAAGAGGTTCTGCATTCAATACAAAGTTTTGCCTTTGAAAGTTTTTATAGATTGCATGATACGTAATTTTTTAATATCCGCGCATGCGGATGCGGTTGCGGATATCCAATTGCGGATATCCGCGGGTGCGGATATTGGAAAAATGATGCGGATATCCGTAGTTGCGGATGCGGATGCGGATATCCGGTTAATATATATATATATATATATATATATATATATATATATATATATAATATATATATATATATATATATATATATATATATATATATATATATATATATATATATATATATATATATATATATATATATATATATATATATATATATATATATATATATATATATATATATATATATATATATATATATGGTAAAGGTGGAGATTGTTTCTGAGTTTCGATTGTTAAAAAATATTGAAAATCGAAAATATCGGAGAAGCCTATCGTAAACAAGAGAGTTGCCAAATGTTCTAATACTAGACATAGACACAATTATTATTACTTACTTTTCTAGCAGAACCTAATTCGACTTATCATAACCTGAACTACCGAAATTGCCGTAAAAAGAGGCCTAACCTACACAAGAATTTGCCTGTAAAAGAGACCTAACGTACACAAGAACGTTTGCACGACATAGTGGCCTAGGGCTAATTATAGGCATGAAAATATCGATTAAAATAAAATATCGACATAAAAAAATATCGATATAAAAAATATCGAAACTCAGAAACAATCTCCACCTAAGCCTATATATATATATATATATATATATATATATATATATATATATATATATATATATATATATATATATATATATATATATATATATATATATATATATATATATATATATATATATATATATATATATATATATATATATATATATATATATATATATATATATATATATATATATATATATATATATATATATATATATATATATATATATATATATATATATATATATATATATATATATATATATATATATATAAACTTGCAGCCCCTCCTTGACAAGTTTACACGAGCCGCCACTAGAAGAATGATTGGTTTGCTAGGCAATATTCCTGCGTATCATTCCTCATTCTGATCTTAGAAAGTAATTTCCAGATTTCTCAACAAAATTCAGATATTCAACGTCATAATAGGAGCAATACAATATTTTCATAATATTGTTTAAGATCATCCTATAAACTAGAATGATGACACTTTTATTCTCTATTCAAAAAATAAAATCATCAGTAGACTTGTTGTGTCATTCTATATATATATATATATATATATATATATATATATATATATATATATATATATATATATATATATATATATATATATATATATATATATATATATATATATATATATATATATATATAAAATGGATTTATTTCAACTCTTCTCCTGGTTTCCTTGAACTGGAAAATTTTACCTTTGAACATCTTAAAAGCATTTTGAGGTTTTGATCTTTGTTCTTGCATACTTTCAAGTTCGATCATATATGTTTACCTGTTCTCGTTTCTGCGCATGTTTGTGCGTTTGTACATGTGAACATTTCAATGTGCCTGCGCTCCTCTCCATGTCTTGTTCTTTGTTGGTTTGTATGTCGTGCCCCTGTTCTTACATACATGCGTGCTCAAAAAATACTCACACTTTCACTTGACTTTTCCTTCAATTAAGCCTGATAAGGAAGCTGTAGTTATAAGCTTTGAAATATTGTGGTTTTCTTTTATAATCTCAATTCTTGTCTTTACCATTTTTAATATATTAAATATGTCTTCCCTTTTAACTTTTTATTGTTTCATCCTATTGGTTTTAAATAAATTTATTATCTACACAGAGCGCGAGTGCTTTAATAATCTATTATTAATTTTAATATATATAAATATATATATATTAGTGATGGCATCCGCATCCGCATCCGCATGCGCGGATGCGGAACATCCGCACAAAAATCAACATCCGCATCCGCATCCGCATCCGCATTTTCGAAAATTCAACATCCGCATCCGCATCCGCATCCGCACTTTCGAGCATTCAACATCCGCATCCGCATCCGCATCCGCACTTTCAAAAATTCAACATCCGCATCCGCATCCGCATCCGCACTTTCCGAAAATTCAACATCCGCATCCTCACTTGACGCATCCGCATCCGCAAATTAGAAAATATGACATCCGATCCATCACTTAATATATATATATATATATATATATATATATATATATATATATATATATATATATATATATATATATATATATATATATATATATATATATATATATATATATATATATATATATATATATATATATATATATATATATATATATATATATATATATATATATATATATATATATATATATATATATATATATATATATATATATATATATGCGAATTGTAGATCAAGAGTGAGGGTGAAGAGAAAACTATCGGATTGTTTTAGCATAGGAGTGGGATTGAGATAGGGGTTTGTAATATCTCCATGTTATTTAATCTATTGATGAATGGTTTACTTAGAAAAATGGAGAGAGAAGGGAAGAGTATTACGTTGAGAAACATGGAGGGTGAATGTGAAGTGAATGTTTTACTTTTTGCCGATGATGTGGCATGTGTTGGTGGCAGAATCTGGAGAAAAGAGGAGAATACTTGTGAGAGAGTTTGAAGGGAAATGTGCAAACACGAGATTGAAATTCAATCCAGCGAAGAATAAAGTTATGAGGATTGGAGGTGGGGATGAGGAAATGTGGAGGGAGTAATTGGTTTGTAGAAGTGTGAGAATGGAAACTTGAGGAGGTGAATGAATTCAAATATCTAGTAATGTTGGGTGGAAGGTAAGGGTGGGACGGAAAAAGGAATAAAGAACAGAGTGGTAGAAGGAATGAAAGTATTGGGGGCCTAAGAAAAGTATGGAAGAAAGGAAAAATTTCGAAAGAAATGAAGATAAGAATGTTTGAATGTATGTGTTCACCTTCTGTATTGTATGTGTGTGAAACAAAGACGATAAGTACTCGGTAGAGAAAAAGTTTCAATGTCTTTGAGATGAAAGATTTGAGAGCGATATATAAATTGAGAAGGATTGATAGGATTAGAAATGAAACAATAAGGGAGATGTGTAAATGGAAGAAGGGTGTAATTGATAGAGAGGAAGAGGATGTGCTAAAATGGTTTGGACATATGTGAAGAATGAAAGAGAACAGAATGGTTGGCAAGTTACGTAGATCCGATATAGATAGGGAAAGGGTAGGGGGAGGGGAAGGCCGAAGTGGAGATGGATGGATGGAGTGAGAGTGATTTTGATGGAAGGAATTTGAGTTTAGACGAGGGTAGAAGATTTGTGGAGACAGAGATGGAGAGAGGTGGTGAAAGCGTTGAAAGGTAAGAATAGTTATGTTTGTAAGGGAATTGTGGTGGGCACCACCTCACGAAAGTGGGAAAGGTGATAGTGAAATATATATATATATATATATATATATATATATATATATATATATATATATATATATATATATATATATATATATTATATATATATATATATATATATATATATATATATATATATATATATATATATATATATATATATATATATATAATTAACATCCGCATCCGCATCCGCATCCGCATCCTCATCAAAATTAACATCCGCATCCGCATCCGCATCCTCATCAAAATTAACATCCGCATCCGCATCCGCATCCGAACTTTTCGAAAATTCAAAATCCGCATCCGCATCCGCATCCGCACTTTCGAAAATTCAACATCCGCATCCGCATCCGCATCCGCACTTTCGAAAATTCAACATCCGCATCCGCATCCGCATCCGCATCCGCACCTCTCCAAAATTCAACATCCGCATCCGCATCCGCATCCGCAAATTGGAAAATATGACATCCGATCCATCACTAATATATATATATATATATATATATATATATATATATATATATATATATATATATATATATATATATATATATATATATATATATATATATATATATATATATATATATATATATATATATATATATATATATATATATATATATATATATATATATATATATATATATATATACTATAGTTACTGTTAAACATTTAAAATGTTGATTGTTAACAAAGATATTTTAAAACTTATTGTATCATATTTTTTTTTTCAAATGTTTTTAAATTTTAATAATGTAATTGAATTATTGTAAAATGTAAATAGACTTTCATAGTTAAATTTATCATAAAACTTTTCAATTACAAATGTATAAGCATTCCACATTTACTTACCTAGTTTTGGCGCGAATTAAATGTTCGTTAAATTTTCATCGATATAAATATATACACTAAACTTTAGTGTATATATTTATATCGATGAAAATTTAACGAACATTTAATTCGCGCCAAAACTAGGTAAGTAAATGTGGAATGCTTATTGTACAAAAAATCATAGAAAACATATACTTTAGTGACTAAAGTATATGTTTTCTATGATTTTTTGTTATGTACAGAAAATAATTCTATTGACTGAGGTGATGTTCCTAATTTTGTTATTTTTGTCATAAATATTATAATTTTTTTTTTTTATATATATTTGAGAAATTTACATAAATTGCACAAGTAATATTTAGGTAGAAAACGAGTTAAAATTTTTAATTAAATGAAATTTAAAATTCCAATAGTGTGTGACACAAACAGTAGAGTGACTGGTTTGCTAGGCAATATTCCTGCATTTGATTCCTCATTCTGATCTTAGAAAGTAATGACCTGGAGGATTTCCCTCCTTAAATATTGAATTAGATAGAATTTTCAACTTAAAGTCAAATTTCGTACCTTATTTATGTGTTATTGATTTAAAATGTAATCCCCAAAAGTCTGCAGCTCCATAATTTAGGGGTGGGTTGTATCTACAATATATATATATATATATATATATATATATATATATATATATATATATATATATATATATATATATATATATATATATATATATATATATATATATATATATATACTAAATTACTTAGGAATTTAGATCAATGTTGTAAATTTAGGACAATGGGGAATCCATATTGACGCTAAAACAGTAAAATAAATTTAAAATGGCTTTGCAAATACCAAAGGGTTATTTTGATATAAATATTTTTATATTTGTTTTTATTAATTGTTTTGCTAAACGTTTTACATGAAAAACGATATTTGTTCAAAATATTGCTTAATTAATGACGTTTTAACCTATGTTTTAGATAGGCAACTTTCTAGGACTAACCGTGGACGAACTTCATTAGAAATAGTCGTTGAAGTTTGAATTTAAGCTCGAATGCAAAAGAGGCATTTCCCCATATTATATACGAATCTCCCTTACCATCTATATATCTTATCTGACTTACTGTAAATACGTTTTATCACTAAATAAATATCTGTCACAAACCTTTATTATTTCTATACCAGCACTCTTTTATGAGATTTACTTTTTAGTTTCAAAATTCTTTTTTAATTCTATTTTCTACCAATTTTAAACGTATAAACTGTGATAAAGGAATGAATAAAATTTACTTGTGAAATAAAATAACGTAATATTTTATTAAAACATTATTTAATTTTTAAATTTTAAAAAAAAAAGAAATTATAAAATTTAAAATTTATAATAAAATATATATATTATATATATATATATATATATATATATATATATATATATATATATATATATATATATATATATATATATATATATATATATATATATATATATATATATATATATATATATATATATATATATATATATATATATATATATATATATATATATATATATATATATATATATATATATATATATATATATATATATATATATATATATATATATATATATATATATATATATATATATAAAGGAAACAATTATATAAATGAAAAAATATACAAATTTGAAAATTCATTTCATAATAAAACATTTAATAATAAGATTGGGGTAACTATTATAAACTACTTATTGAAAATGAAAATCTAGTAATTTATTACCTTTAATTTGCAAATTTTGCGAGACTTTCCTCGCTTATAAAACTTATCTAATTTAATAACTTTGTCTAATTTATGTGAATAATAATTTAAAATTAAATAAAAGTTATTGTGAAAGAAAATAAATTTAATATTTTATATATAAACATTACTTATTTTTAAAATTTTGTTATTTTATCATAACAACAAAAACTTTATAATATTTTATATATTTTAAAATTTTATGAGTAATATATATATATATATATATATATATATATATATATATATATATATATATATATATATATATATATATATATATATATATATATATATATATATATATATATATATATATATATATATAATATTATTGGGATTCTACAGAAATCCCTGAAAGAGTTAAAAGTAGTTCTGTGACTACCCAAACCATGTAATATATTATCTTAACCAATATAGAGTTTTAAAGCAATGTTAAACATAAAAAACATATTGATTAAATTCTCTCAAGATGAACATTAAAAAAGGTTTATAAACTTGCAATTAAAAATTCCGTGGTTTCAAAAAAGAAATATTTGGATATGCGCCTTTTAAAGTGAAAGGCTAAATTTATCTTTATTAAGTTAATTCAATATCAATGGCCTTTTTTAAGAGGTTTTCCAATTCAAAATTCTTGGCATGAATCTTCAAACTTCTAATACGACAAACCTGAATTGTTTAGCATGTCAAAGATAGGTTTTAGTCTAATTTATTAAACAGAATAAAAATCTTAACAGGTTTACCCTATATCTAATAGTCAAATATTAAACTGATCAAATTCTCTCTCAGGATATACTGTCAAGGGCCGAGGAAAACTAATTAGCCCTAATTCTCATTTTCTGCTTTAAGAATTCCACCCCAAAACATTCTCAAAAGGGAATAATACCTTAAAATAAAAATACTGTTGAATTGGAATCAGCTTACTCGAAAAGTGACAGAAAACATGATATTTTAGAAAATTTTAGAAAAACGTTCTATTATGTAAATCGTAAAATGCTCTTAAAGAGCCCTTACGAAATTGGTGCACTACTTAATCTTTAGTAACTTTGTGGACGAATATAAAACAGCTTTAGAGTTCATAAGTGAAAGATTATTTATTTATTTATTGAGAGCGGACCTCACTTTCAAGGGCATTTGCCGTCCTTCCAGGCAGACAAAATACAGCCCTTCAGGCCATCACGAGTTCAGAGCGAGTGAACCACACGCTAAGAGAACTCGTGATGCTCTCCGAAACATTAGTAGACAAACAAATGTAAAACAGAGTCAATTTTTAACTTTCATGTTGCCACCCAAAAGTCGTACCCTAAATTTTGGAGATATTTTGAAATAAAGTATCATAGAGTTCTTTAACTACTTTAAAGCAAATATAAAAGATTTCAAATATATATATATATATATATATATATATATATATATATATATATATATATATATATATATATATATATATATATATATATATATATATATATATATATATCCTCTGTGAGCAAAGGCTAGAGGCCTACCAGTCTCCACCAGAGCCGAGGAAATATCAGGAATTACGCCGCTAATGGCCGACATGACCCGATACACAGCGTTTAAAAGTGTGAAAGTCAAAGGAAGTTGAGAAAACATAGAGTGTGTTCCAGTTTTTACTAGTAGAGTACATGTAAGATTGAGCATAGAGGTTAAGTTTGGGGTTAGAGAGTTGGACAGAGAAAGGATGATACTATGTAGAAAGTCGTGTCTCACGAGGCCTTCTCAATGGAGGAGATATGCGACGTGAGAGTTCAGAAGAGCAGTCTCCGTTGTAATAGCGATAGTATGGAGAGAGC
>SEYY01002803.1:25000-27500 GCA_009176605.1 Armadillidium nasatum | reverse complement strand
CTGACGGTCGAACACAAACCGTTACTTATTATGTAGACGGAGATTCAGGGTACGTAGCAAAAGTGACGTATTCAGGAGAAGCCAGATACGCAGCCCCTCAAAAACCTTCTTACAAACCTCCTCAACAATCCTACGAGCAACCTCAACAGTTATACCAGCAACCACAACAAACTTACCAACAACCACAACAACTTTACCAACAACCACAGCAAACTTACCAGCAGCCTCCAAGGTCTCAGTATGGTTTTTAGATTAATTTGAAAAGTATATAGTCAATAAAAGGTTAACTACTATAACTAATAAGCCCATAGTCTGTTATTAGTCATAGTCATCATAATGACTATCAACGTTTTAACTATAAAAGAAGTTTTCAGCTCTGAATTTCGTTAGTCATGTTATAAAAACTAGTAATTATGATGTTAAATTAACTATGATGTCAGAAAGACTAATTATGATATTAAATCGACTAATTATGATATTAAGTTAACTAATTATGATGTTAAATAGATTAACTATGATGTCAGATTGACTAATTATGATGTAAATTGACTATAAAATTAAATTGATTAGTTACATGATAAATCGATTTCAGATTGACTAATTATGATATTTATTTGATTAGTCACATGATAAATTGATTTCAGAATGACTAATTATGATATTAAATTTGACTAATTATGATATTAAATTGACTAATATTGATTAGTCATATGATAAATTGATTTCAGATTGACTAATTATGATATTAAATTGACTAATTATGATGTTAACTAATTATGATGTTAAATTGACTAATGGATGGAATTTGTTAAAAGAAAATATATTAGTCGAGTTGAGTAGTCTTATATGATTAGTCAGAGTCAGCGATGGTAATTTAAGTTATTAGTCACAATGAAAATTTTGCCTAAATATAATTTATTTAAAATCCTATATATAATAATTTATATAATTTTAATTTTATATTTTTTATAATTTATATTTAAAAATTTACAATATTTATTTATTTTTCTTTTTTAATTATTATTAAATATTTAATTTTTTTAAATAATTTTAAATATTAAAAAAAAAAAAAAAAAAAAAAAAAAAAAAAAAAAAAAAAAAAAAAAAAAAAAAAAAAAAAAATAAATATAGATAAATAATT
Source organism: Armadillidium nasatum (assembly GCA_009176605.1). Classification (NCBI taxonomy): domain Eukaryota; kingdom Metazoa; phylum Arthropoda; class Malacostraca; order Isopoda; family Armadillidiidae; genus Armadillidium; species Armadillidium nasatum. The sequence goes on along the minus strand of SEYY01002803.1, from coordinate 26,359 downwards.
TAAAATATAAATATTTAACATTATATAAAAATTTAAAAAAATTCCAAAAAAAAGTATATATATAGATAGATAAATAGATATATGATAATAGATATACATATATATAATATAATATTATATATATATATATATATATATATATATATATATATATAATATATATATATATATATTATATATATTATATAATATATATAATATATATAATATATAATATATATTATAATATTAATATAAATTTAAAAAAGAAAATTTGAAATGCTAAAATTTAAAAACATTTTTAAAAATACTAAGAACGAAAAAGAAATATAAATATGAAAATCTTTTGAAAGAACATTGACTCAAATCGTCGACAGGAAAGGTAATGAACTCATTTTCGACGAATTGGGTTTTTTTTTCGACGATTTGGGTTATTTCGACGATTTGGTCTTTTCTCGACATTTGGGTAACTCTTCATCTTGAAAACTTTGAACATTCAAAAATCATTAAGTGTATTCGAGATGTCTCATTACTATTATTATACTATATTTACCATATTATATACTATACTTACCTTATTCACTATACTAAGTCTCCTTATATTGAAGGCTACAGTTAATACTATAATATCCGATCTGATACTCTTTAATTCTTGCCAAAAAAGCAGAGTTAACCCTAAACACAGAATCAAAACTCCACTATATATATATAATTATATATAAATATATATTATATATATATATATAATATATATATATATATATATATATATTATAATAAGGAAAAATATATTAAATAAAAAAATCAAAGGAGTAAATTGATTAATGGATCTATCATAGACTGTTCCATCCCAGCCTGACGTACTACGTACAATTTAAGTTACCAGTTACAAAACTGAAAAAAAAAACTGTTTTGCAATTTTTCATTTTTTATTTATTTTTTTTTAACTCACAAATTTCACCTTTGTATATCATAATATGCGGTCTATAATATGAAGATACAAATGAATGGCATACGAACATTTTGCTTACGGGTTACTTCACCCTCATATACCCAGACCTGTGAGTGGTGGTGAAAAAAAATTCATCATTGCATATCATAGTATGCGGTCTATAAATTTGAAGACACAAATGAATGGCATACGAACATTTTGTTTTAACCACCTGTGAGTGGTGGTAAAAAAAAAATTTCAACTTTGTATGCGGTTTATAAATTTGAAGATACAAATGCATGGCATACGGACATTTTGCCTACTGGTTGCTTCACCCTCATATACCCAGACCTGTGAGTGGTGGTGAAAAAACATCTCACCTTTTATATCATATACAATCTATCCACAACACATAACAGCTTCCAATGAAATGAAATTAAACATACATT
>SEYY01002802.1:20000-22500 GCA_009176605.1 Armadillidium nasatum | reverse complement strand
TTTCCAAAATTAGGACTATCATACAAGCGAGACTCTCATCTCTCGAGAATTAGTAATAAATGATTATAAGACAAATACAGATCAAACTTTCCTTGTTTTGCTCATTTCGGTGTGTGTGTTTGTGTGTGTGTGTGTGTGTGTGTGTGTGTGTGTGTGTGTGTGTGTGTGTGTGTGTGTGTGTGTGTGTGTGTGTGTTTTCGCTCGGTAAAATGAATGAGGAAACAAAAGACGGTGAGGAAACACGATTAACAAAACAGGGTAACAAAATACGCTGACAAAACACAGTAACAAAAACCCTCTTCCGGTTGAACACAAAGTTTAATTACTATTTCGACCAAGAATTAAAAAGAAAAAAAAAAAACATTTACAAAAATAATAAAGAAACCTTTAAATTAAATTCACCAAACAATTTAACGTTAATTTTACAATTAAATTATTAATTAAATTTAACCACTTAAAAAATATTTAAGAAAAAAAATAAAATTATAAATATATATAATTTAACGCTAACTCAACATTTAAATTATTACTCGAATTTAACTACTTCAAAAAACCAATGTAATTTCTCGTTAATTTTACAACTAAACAAAGAAATTTATTTTAAAAAATTTATTTAAAACAAAAACTTTGAATTAAATTTATTAAATATACTTTAAAGTTAATTTTACGATTTAATTAACAATAACAATTAAACTTTTAATTAAAGAAACATTTAAATGAAAAGCAACCAAAATGGTTTAAAAGTAGGATTGACTAACGAAGTTGTGGCGCGTGGTTAACCCATCTTGGTGTGGTGAATGCGGAGTGCGTTACAAATCAGATGGAGGGAAAGAGTGCAAAAAAAAAACAAAAAAAAAAACGACCAGATGTGAGATGCGGTGCGAAAGAAAATGGCTATAACGGCGCAGCAATATTCGAAAAAATGACTGGGGGTGCGATGCGGTGCGAAAAAAAATTTACTTGGTGTGGTAAAATGGGAAAATTGACTGCGCTTAACAAACATTAGTTTAAATTTAATTTAACAATTTAATTATTATCCGAATTTAAACATTTGGGTAACAATTTAATAAAAAATGAAAAAAATAAAAATAAAAATAAATAAATAAATAAATAAAATTAAAAAAAAAAGTCACCCATTATAATTTAACATTAACTTTACAATTAAAATATTAAGACGAATTTAACCTCCCATTAACAAACCTTAGTTTAAATTTAATTTAACAATTTAATTATTATCCGAATTTTAACATTTGGGAAACAATTTTATTAAAAAAAAATAATAATAAATAATATTAAAAAAATCCAACCAATATAATTTAACATTAACTTTACAATTAAAATATTAATACGAATTTAACCTGCCATTAACAAACCTTAGTTTAAATTTAACAATTTAATTATTATCCGAATTTAAACATTTGAGAAACAATTTTATTTAAAAAAAATAATAATAATAAATAAAATTAAAAAAAAAATTCACCCAATATAGTTTAACATTAACTTTACAATTAAAATATTAAGACGAATTTAACCTCCCATTAAGAAAACAGCTGTTCTCTAATATAATAGAAATACCTTTTAACATATATGGAAAGACTACAATTCACGTTCTCTCGTTATTAGAAGCAATTTACACAAGCTCTTATGAAGCTCAAATATGAATAGAAATATTTAATAAGACACTTTTATTAATATTTATTTTATAATATTTTTATTTTATTAATATATTTTATTCTTGTACTCTCTGCAATTATTTTCAATTCACATTTTCGTCCTTTACTCTTTTTTTAACAACTTATTAAGGAACTCCATTTTTGGATATAATGCAACGATTTATAAGGTATTTAACAATAGATAAATGGATTTATATATATATATATATATATATATATATATATATATATATATATATATATATATATATATATATATATATATATATATATATATATATATATATATGTATATGTGTGTGTGTGTGTGTGTGTGTGTGTGCTTGTGTGTGTGTCGTTACGTGAAGCCACGTATGAACTTGTAACTCTTACTCAAAAATTACCCACCTGTCTCGTTCCCTACATGTGTGTGTATAAAGTTTATCAAGTGTGTGTGTGTGTGTGTTGTGTGTGTGTGTGTGTGTAAACCTGCACAACTAATGAGGTGCATCGCGCAACTTCATTTTCTCTGGCCAACGAGAAAATTTGATCAAAAACTCCAAATATAAACAATATCTAATTTTGAAGAGCATTCCCTGAGACTCAATCAACTCGTAACAATCTATCAAGTGAAACATCGAGACCAAAAAAAAATATAAATAAATAAAAAATAAAATAAAAAATAAATTAAAAGCAAATAGATAAAAAAAGAAAAAAGTAAATGGAACAGTAAAATAAATAACACAAACAAAATAATTATTTAAAAAAAAATAAATAAATTCAAATTAGTAATTAGTAAATAGTTCGAATAAACTAAACTAATACTAACAGAAAAAAAAATTAAAAAA
>SEYY01002802.1:12500-15000 GCA_009176605.1 Armadillidium nasatum | reverse complement strand
TAACATTTTTAATACGAATTTGAAAATCCATAAACTGTTTTCAGAATTCTTCAATCATATTTTCTAGTTGGCGTTGCACTTATTTAGTCTCTCCAGATTGGCAATCAAGTTTGATTAGATCGTTCCCAATGCGTATACCACCACCACCACCACCACATTCCACATATTTCTAACCTTATACATTGGTATTTGGTATATACTTTCATTTTCTCTTTATCTGAGCTATACATTTTAGTCATTTGAGAATAAGATAGCAACATCAATAATTTAGAGTTCTATTAGTTATTTTACCGCTAAATATGATGTCTCAGGCTGTTCCTCATAAAATGCCTTTGTAAGAGTAGGCCAGAATCCTAATCAACAATATTCCATACAACTAATGAATGAAAGGTAGAAGATTACATTGCTATAGAATATTCTGTTAATGGGACTATAAAAACTGTACATTTTTAAGTTATATATTTTGGTCTCTCTGTTCAGTTTCTGTACTTTGAGGTTATTCATTATTTTTATTTATGGTTTCAAACTTCAGTAGTTTGTTCTAATTTTGGAAAACGCATTTCCATCATATATGTGATAATGTGATACAGGGATAATTTTTTGTCTAACTTTTATTCATTCAGCCTAATTATTATGTCATTTACTGTTCTCGTACATAAATTTTCAAAACCTTTCGATTTGTAATTTCTTATAACATGTTTTGTACATATAAATAATACTGCTTCCACCTTCTGTCGAATTTTGATCCACTTTAATAATCTATTTACATTTTCATTTTCTCCAAAATTTCATACCATTTCAGTTTTTTTTTCATTATTATTATTTTACACTAGCACCTTTCTTCTAACCAAGGAAACAATTTATCTCTAATTCTAAATCTTCCTTGGCTTAATTAACATATTTTCAACCTTGCTCTTAGTTGTTTTCCTTCAAGGTTCCGTATAGAGAATTGTAAAGAATGAAAGACGAGGAGGAACTATGGTTAATCTTTAACTTTTAATATTTTCAGAGGTCCATCTAATTTTTACAACTGTCATTTACACACACACATACTATATATATATAAGTAGTAACATACCCCCATATTGTCTGCCCAGAAAAGTCTAACTGTCTTTTCTGCAACTGCGTACAATGTTGCATTTTCAAGGACTTCCCTTTTTTTTTTTTGACTTTTTTTTTTTTTTGTCCATTCATGGATCCCCGCCAACCCCTGATCCCCTTCCTCACGATGGAACCGATTTCTGCCGAATTGAACAGCAAAAAAGAGAGTGAGGTGAAAGTAGCAATTATGCAAACTCAGGAAACTTCTTGATACCAATTTTGGAAGTAAACGGTGTCACCCAGTGGCCCCTTCTCCAGAATTGAGGCCAATGTCGATGGGCTGAAGCTCCCCAAAACGGAGAGCGTGAGGTCAGTTTGAGCGGAGAGATTTGCAATTGCAAATGGAAATCTCGTTGGGCTTTTCTGGGCGACAATATAGGCACTCTACTACTATATATATATATATATATATATATATAAATATATATATATATATAATATATATATATATATATATATATATATATATATATATATATATATAATATATATATAGACATATAAAAACAAAAAATATAATATATATTATATATATATAATATATATATATATATATATATATATATATATATATATATATATATATATATATATATATATATATATAAAATGTGTGTGTATCCATAAAAAATAATCAATCTCTAACACACATAATTACATCACACGCTCATGTATACCTTGTATGCTAAACATACATACGGATATATCAGTACATGGACTTAATTCTTAAACTCGAAGCATAAGATCAACTATCCTATGACATCATCACTCTCGTTAAAGATCAAATCTATGTGTATAAAGCTCATATACAAACTCTTATAACCTGAACCATATATATATATATATATATATATATATATATATATATATATATATATATATATATATATATATATATATATATATATATATATATATATATATATATATATATATATATATATATATATATATATATATATATATATATATATATATATATATATATATATATATATATATATATATATATATATATATATTACACAAGTGGAATATCAAATTTCGCACACTCTATTAGTCATACCTAGAAGAAAAAGTAAAAAAAAAGTGCAAAAAATTCTGCTTTAGAGTTTAGTATGTTTGAGAAAACATAGAAAATCATACGAGTAAAATTCGAATTATATTTATAAATAATCTCTTTTTAAATGATAAACATATGCTACGATTCGCTTCTCCTTGTCGCGTTAAATACATTTTTTTTTATATCTTCCTAATTAAAGTCTCTCTTCCGTTCTTACTACACGTCTATATTCATGACTTTTGTTTATCAAGAGTCGTTCTATTTTTATACATACGTTTAATTACATTGGAAGAATGTAATACATTCTTCCTTCGTTTTAAATTATCTTCTCTTCGT